>JAOVVF010000051.1:13909967-13924277 GCA_028565595.1 Duopalatinus emarginatus | reverse complement strand
AGTGCAAAGTAAAAAAAAAAATTAACATTAAAAAGCCTGGCTTGTATACAGTACATGTAAGATTATAGTTTCAGGTCATGAGACCATGGAGCTATCACATTTTGATTAACTCTGACTCTGAAGCCTTTAGCTCTCTCAGCATGAGGGAGTTCCAAGCTAATTCCCCAAGTACTGTCTCCCTCCTCATTTTATAAGATAGGCCCTGCCCCTTGACTGAACCATTACACTCTTCTTTCTATAAGAATGGGCTACACTGGTTTAAACAAACAATTAAAAAAACACAATGTCTTAACAAATTCTAATAACCGGTATGTTAGACTAGTGCACACACACATATATTAACAGTTCTTTTCTTGTTCGGATTCTAACCCTTGACAGTCCACTCTCGCTTTGCTCACTCTGCTAGAGAACAGGTAACAGGTAAGTAGGGTAGGTGAACAGGTAAGTATTGCACACACATTCACACACTTTTACACAGTCTCTGGTGATGGGCCAATTGCATACAGGTGCACTTGCATACAGAAGATAAATGGATAGATAAACACTAAACCTTGTCTCTGTGTCTAATTAAAATGTAATTGCATCCAAGGCCATTGTCACCAAGAATATTGCAAAAGCACAAGGAAAAATACACATCCCCCTGGTGATGCATGAAATGAAGATACAAACACCACACTGAATATAGAGTTAAATGTATGGATGAATCGCAGGTTTTAAGAGTACAAAATGTATCATTTCTTATCTAATGCAATCCACAACTGTGACATTTACATATAATATATATCAAATCTATTATCACGGAGTCAGTGTCCAGATTAGTCTGTAAATCTGACAGATTTAAGTATTTAACACCCATGTCATTTTATTAGGTCTTTGAATGTAATAAGAACACTGAATATTCCATGCAGGCGCTGTGATATTTAATAAGCTTACTTTAAATCCTCTATAAATCCACTTAAGCCTGTGGAGTCACTGGCTTCCAGATACACGTCAGTTTTGTTTTCCCAAGCGCATGTACACTTTTGTGATGGAGAAAATCAGTTGGCATCGGTAGAAAACTGCAGTATGACACCAACTCTAGCTGTCTAACTTTTCCCCAGAATGTGATGAGGACAGCTTATGTTTCAGATTTGTCACATTGTTATGCCTTTTTCTGACGAAGCAATGCAGAGAAAAATAACCAAATGGAAACAGGGGAGTCTCGCAAAGCAACAAAATTCAAATCTAATATTTGACAATTGTTTTATCTGACAATTAATTAACTAATTATAATTGTGAGTAATTTACTAACCAACATTTTTAGGATACTCTGTTATATGGATTAGTTCTTACTGGTGTTTTAAACCTATTTAAGAATTATGTAAGCTTGTCAAGTTTAGGTAAATAAGCCATGTTTTTCACTGTTTAATACAGTGTTCATCTCTTATTACTTATACAGTTTACATCTCTTTAGTGTGCATTACCTCTTCCTGTTTCCTCTTTCATTCTTTCGTTTATTCATTTTGAGTCAGGGTCACAGTGGATCTATTGGCTGGCTCAACACAGACAGTAAATCAAGCTCAAGACTCAACCTCTGCACAATTGTAATGTGCAGTTCGCTGGAATCGCTAATCTTTAACTAAAACAAAGGCACAGAGGAAGAAATGCCTGGCTTTTACCAATAATCTTTGGTGAGCCTGGAGCTGTGTGGCAGCAACTCCCACTGTACCATTGTGATGCCCATGATGGGTTTAGATTGAACGATTTTTTTAACAAAAACGGAAAATTCAGAATCCTTCAGATGTTGTATATGTGTATAAATATAGAACAGTCATTGTTTACGGTTTGATAAATGTGTAGGAACATAGCAGTAATGTGTGCTTATGCTAATGACAGTCATGTATCATTTCCTGTCTCTTGTACTAAGGGCTTCTTTAATGTGAAGCTGTAACCATTTCACCATCTTAGATCCCACTTTCATGTCAGAAGGAGATTAGGCAGAGAAACCTTTTAAAATCTTTTATATCACATCACGTTAAAATGTAAGTGTACTCACAAAGATGTTGATTTATCAAAAAAAAAAAGCTGGGAATACCTAAACAAGGCCCAAAGTACCTGTCTCGCTTACAGAGACAAACAGGATAGAGCCCTATATATGGCTCACCATGCCAGGCTGTCTCTGTTATACACAGTAGGAACAGTGGACAGCTAATGCTGTACAGAGAGCTGAACACCTTCCTGACAATGTTTTTGTAATGTTAGCTCCCAGACTCCCATGGATGTCTGTCCAATCTACACATCATCCGCCTTGGGGCTCCTACTCTGTTACTTCCTTACATAAGTCCTAAGCTGTTCATCTCTGAAAATGTCCATGTGCCTGAATGCAGGACCATATGGCAGCCCCTTACTTTCCCACCACACAGCAGCAGCCTTCAGTTTCAGAATGCCAGCTTCTGCTCTGCCGCTGTCCTCTCTAAAAAAGAGGATCAAGGAGTAGTAGGGACACGGCCGATGCTTTTTTCAGCGCAGGCCACTTCACACAGCTGGTAGCACAAATTCTACCTTCTCACAGTAGTGGATACTGTGAGTGGGCGTTATTTGAGCGCAGAGCTTATGACAGACTGCTTTAAAAGCATTGTGTGTGCCTACACTGTGAGAGATTGGCCTTGCCTGGCTGATATGATTGCTATGTGGGAGAGAACTGTAGGAGTTGATTGATGCTGACCTACCTGGATTTTGGGATACTTTCTTTCTTTCTTTTAGGCCTCAGTTTCAGTCTTTTGTGAGTTGGCATTTTTAAATGTATTCCCCTGCAAAATTTTACAACCTAGAATATTCATTATGTAAACAGTAATTATGCCACTGCGCCACTTGCCTTGTACCAGCTAAGCATTGTGCACACCCGTTAATTTCTTTTTAACATGCGTCCTTGTCAATAAACTTATCGCGTCTAGTTTGATCCCTTGTGTTTTATTCTGTAACAATATAGCCTCTGTACATAACCTTTTGGTGCTGCGTGTGCATACTGCAATTCTGATCTTGTACCCTGTGCATTTTATGGTTTTGACTTCATTCTGTCTGTTCATTTATAATATTTATACATGTATTCATGCACCCCCTCAAGTCTTTTCCTGTGTGTGCGCGTGTGTGCGTGCATGCGTGTGTGTGTGTAATTTTCGCTCTGCTTCTATTACTACTTTTGCACTTGCTGTTTGCTTGTTGGATGCTAAACCTTGACATTAATGATCAGCTCTGCCCCAAGTATCTAACAGTTGAATGTTCTTGACATATATTTTATTGCAGATTTACAGTAGGTCACTTTACAGGTAATGGAAGGCTCTAAGAGATAAAAACTGTTTGTTATATGTATCTTGGTATGATATTTTGTATATAATATGTATATCCTGGGAAAACCCAACCTATCTCTAGATGGCACTGCAGCTGTGCAGAAAGGTTTTCTTGTATGGAACAAATGTCTATTGTGATCTGTACATACTGTATGTAGCACTTTTTTAAAGTTTAATGATCGCTGAAAATGTAATCTATCTCTTTCTTATCCTTTCTTTTATACATCAGTCTAGGTTTCAAATGAGGATTTTTTTTAGTTTCACTCACCATACTATATTCTTAAATATATTCTTACTATATTCTTAAATTCTGTTTTGGGTCTTCGATTCTCGATTTCAGCTTTATGGTGTTTCTTGTATGGTGCAGTATGAATACAGATAATATGTCTTCAAATGGCAGCTAAAATGATATTTTCACCCATAAGCTGGAGTTTTACTATCCTGAAACAACTGATTTTGTATCAGACCAAGACTGCAGACTTCTGAGTGCTGTGCAATATTGCATATGATATAAAGCCTGATATAAAGCAATTTGTTGTCATATTCAAATGTTTATGACATCTTATCATGCAGGTTCCTGCACTGAATAAACACACAGGTAGTACATGGTAGCAGCTGCTACTCTGGAAACAATACATTTTAATAATCATATGCAGTTTATGTTTTGCAGAACAGTAGTATAGCAGGTTGCATTGCCATCTCACAGCTCCAAATCCCCACTTCAAGTCTAAAGCTTGGGTTTCTTAACCATGCCAACTTTGGCATGCTCTGCTCTCAGTGTGTCTATGGGTTTCCTCCAGGTAATTTTGTATTCTCTGGTTAAAATGTTTTCATATCTTATTTCATATCTTATCCTTGCGAAAATCCCCTCAAGGAGAAGAATATCTGAGCTGACCATGTGGGAACATTTGGCTGGTCCCCATGACGAGGAAAAAACAAACACAAACAAACAATAAAATCATACATGATCAAACAATGAAAAAATTAACAGACAAATATATAAGTAGAAAAAGCAGGTTAGGGTTACACATACACGTCTTCAAATGCTGACTGAAGACACATCTCTTTTAAAAGCACTTAATTAAGTACTGAGTACTGTATTTATTTATTGTATATTCTGTCTTGTCCCCACAGGTTTGCATATTTAGGCTTTATGACTTTATGCAAGTTTTATATTGGGTAGTGTATAGCTAATTTATATCAGTATCCTAGCTTGAAGTACTTTGAATTCTTCACTAGCTTCAGATATAATTCAGGTTAATGACTAATCACTTTTGTAAGTCAGTCTGGATAAGACCGTCTGCTAAATTCCATAAATGTAACTGTAAATGTACACTGTGGACATTACACCTGCAGGAGCTTTATGATGTCCCATTCCAAATCCATAGGAGGAGGTCCCCCGTTTGCAGCTATAATGGCTTCCACTCGTCCACTCTAAGGCTTTCTACATGATTTTGTGTGTTATGAGTGTGTGTCTGTGGGACGTTTTGCCCAATCATCCAGAAGAGTATTTGTGAGGTCGGACACTGATGTTGGATGAGAGCATCTGCCTCACGATCTGGTCTAGTTCATCCCAACGGTGTTTTGATGGGATTGAGGTCAGGGTTTTGTGTGGGCCAGTCACGTTGTTCCACACCAAACTAACCCAACTATGCCTTTATGGATCTCATTCTTTGAACAGACAAGGGCCTTCCCCAAACTGTTCCCACAAAGTTGAAAGCATTCAGTTGTCCAAAATGTCTTAGTATACTGAAGCATTAAGATGTCCCTTCACTGGAAACAAGGGGCTTGGGCCAATCCCTGAAAAACAACCCCATATAGCATTATGCCTCCTTCATCAAACTTTACAGTTGGCACAATGCAGTCATTCAGGTAACGTTCTCCTGGCATTCACCAAACCCAGACTCGTATATCAGACTGCCAGATGGAAAAGTGTGATTGACCACTTCACTGAACACATTTTCACTGCTCCAGAGTCTTTATATAGTTGTGAGGACAGGATAAGAATGATATTTTGGTAGAATAAGGGTTTTATTTGCTAAACAAGTTGCCTTTTTATTGCTGAGGTTAGGATTAGGCATAGATTAATAATTATGCCTATGTGGGAAGTCCTCACTATTATAGAAAGACAAACGTGTATATGTGAAGTGAAAGTGAACTATTTAGTTATTCGGCTTGCACACAGAGGAATGTGACCTTCGCATTTAACCCATCCATGCAGTGAACACACACACACACACACACACACAACAGTGAACACTAGGTGGCAGTGTACAGTGGAGGGTGGGGTGTACAAGGGGCAGCCCCAAGCCACGGCGCCCGGGGAGCAGTTGGGGAGTTAGGTGCCTTGCTCAAGGGCAACTCAGTCGTCGGTCACAAGACCAAGTCCCTAATCACTAGGCCATGGCTGCTTAGTGTGTGTGTGTGTGTTTGAGTGATAAGCCATGCCATGCAGTGAGCTGGCAGAAAGGCATCTATCAGGATATACTGAAGAAATGTGTGCTGGTAGTAATTAGTGCTTTCTTATGCACTTAGTCTGTCAGTGACATGGATTGTCCACCAGTGAAACATACACAAGTGAACACTAGGAGCAGTGAACACACTTGCCCCAAACCGCAGTTGGGGTAGGGAGGGGAGGGGGGTTAGGTGCCTTATATATGTATGTATATATACACACATTTGTATTTGTTTTATTTTATTTAAATAAATTGTCATACTACAATACTGTATTATTGTAAACACTGTGATAATTATAAGATTCCATACACATTATAAACTGTATAACTGTGCAGTCTATTCCTCTGATAAAGTAGCCTATGCAGGAGTTCTGGATGTAGTCCTAGCCCACCTGTACTATTTTTAGACCGTATCATACCCTCCTATTTAGTACACTAGTATGCATTAGTGCAATTCATCCCATACTATTTCTATATCCTCTAGTATTTGTAGTAGACGTGTTGGAGCAGGCAGACAGAACACACTGTCTGTACTTGACTTCAGTACTGGAGTGTACAGCAGTGTTCCTGTAATTACATACTATTTACACGTACTGTTTAGAAGGGTAGTATGCGGTTGAGTCTCTGAGCGCGAGCCTAGCGGACGCGGGATTTCAACGCAAACGCAAGGCGAGGTGTAGTTTTGTACTGAGCTGATTGCTGAGCTTTTAGACGGACATCAAGAAGTTTACTGTGTGTTGAAGAGGAGAAGAGGTAGGATGTTGTTGTAAAGGGTAAAGTGTGTAGAGAGATGGAGAGGATATGAAGAGAATGACGCACTGAGTCTGTCCTGATGAGCGCTCTGCTGTTCTCCGCGGCTTCTCTTCAGTTTGGACATGTACACGCGTGAACCACTTTAAAATGTAAGTAATGTACTAACTACAGCACAGGATTTCACTCGGTGTTATCCAACACGATCCTAACAGATATCTGATTAATCTTTAACCCATTAAAGCCTGTTGATATCCGTTTTACAGCCGTCAGATAAACTGTTTGATCTCAGGTCAGTAATAAATAAGCGCACTGTATTATTATTATTACTATTATTATGGTGATTTAATTTCAGAGATTCTACCTTATGTAACATTTCATGCAACGACGTGAGACTGCGTGTTATTTATTTATTTATTTATCTATTTGTTTGCCTGTGGGTGTGTGTATAACTGGTTTGTTTTTCTCGGGGGACTTTTACAGAAGTCTTTACCAGGTGAGGACAAGAGACAACAGGTGCATTAAAGTCAGCAGCATCCAGAATGAGGCAGGATAAGACAGGGTGATGGGTGTTAGTATGTGCTATCATGTAATCTTTCGTTCTTATCCATCCTTCTGTTAGAGGTGAGATTAATAAAATAGATGAAATAATTCATGGATCATGGATTTTTAAATACGGATTTACAAAGCTCAAAAACAGGCCATGCTTTGGTATATTTTTTCCACATGATAAAAAATAAATAAAGTGAACTATTTGCCTACTGTGTCTCCACACAGAAGAATGTGAGCTCTGCATCACGTTAGTGAACACTAGGGGTGGTAAACAGACTTGCCCTGAGCAAGGAGGCAGCCCCCAAACCACAGTGCACACAGAGCAATTAGGGTGTTAAATGCCTTGCTCAAGTGCACTTCAGTCGTGTCTTGCCTGTTGCAGGGATCGAACCCAAGACCGGTTCTCTAACCACAAGGCCTCAGCTACCCCAAGTTACTATCCCTATTACTTACCTAAACTTATCAATAAACATGCCAGTTACCTTATATGAGATGTGATTGCTCATTCAGAAAATGTTCAGCACATGCTGGTAAAGCTGGTCTGATACTATAAGTAGCTCAGCCTGTGTTTTGGTTGCTAGTAACTATATTGGATTTTTCATCAGGAAAGATGCATTTCAGGGTCTGAAGTGTGTAAAAAGTCTGATTGTTCAGGTCAGAGTTATTTGAAATGTAGTTCAGTGCAGTTGTATGTGTAAAACTAAAAAACAGAAGTGGAGCTTCACAATATACACTGCTATTCTGGTACTGGTAGAGAAACTGCAGATGCTCCTGAAATAATACCAATGTCATGTGGTATGAGTCAAGCCTAGGATTTTGTCTTCACTGCTTCAGGGTTGCATGAACAGATGGAGTGTGCCTCCAAATCTTTGCCTTTTTTAACCATATAAGAAGACCTATTGTCACAAATTTTTTAACACAAGGCCTATATATTTATTCCGGTTAATTTCTTAAAATTAGATGTATTTATTTCAGTTGTATGATATTGAAACCAGTAATTTTTTATTAATTAATTAATTTATTTGCAAAGAACAATAAACATTTGAACTGAAAATCTTGTTTTACTGTGGTTTTAATTGTAAAAACTTGTTCTTAGTAACTAGTTGGACTGTTTTTTTATTGAAAACTTTTAGATGTGCTTTCAGTAGCCTTAATAAGTTTATACGATCTTGAGGGGATAACTGAGTATATTACGAGGCATATCATAGGCTGCAAGTAATAAACCGCAGAGGTAGTTAAATATTTTTTATATTTCAGGCATTCATGCTGACCTAGATTCTCAGCTTCTGTCTTTCACATCTTTATTGTAAGGCTTATGGAGTAAGCACAGCAATAACATACAGAAAGGAAATCTTGACAGAACAAAACAAAAGAGCACCTTTATTTAGGGACATTCAGAATGAAGAGACTGATAGAAAGAGCAAACAAGGTACAACAGTGCATTTGGGGATCTGTGTTACTACAAGGATATGGAGGGCCTGTTGTGAACTTGTCTTATCTTGGGCTAGTACTGATGTCTCAAGGTCTCTATTGCCTCACAGCCTGTCCCTTAACTATTACACTAAATAAAAGGTTGTCCTCCTGGTTGTCCCCAACACAGTGACTGTCTGAGAGAACCTGTGTTACATTACCAATACCAAAGTATATGTATTTTTTATACAATCGAAAATGTAGAAAACAGATTTCGCTTTGGACCCAGGCAGATAGCACTTGTGTAACACCCAGTGTAGACCTTCATGTAACTGTTAGACAAGCACTCTCTAAGGGCAGATGTGCCAACCTCAGGCTGTCATGAATATTAAATTTTTGTAAGCTTTAAAAATTTATTTTTAAAATTGACATATGCCCTGGATTTAAATGATTCTCTGTACTTTAGGGGAGCTGAATTTAATAAATAACTCTAAAGTCAGACTTGTACTACCTACTTACCTGGGGCTAATTTGTGCCTCTGTAGAACAGTGTGTGTTACCATTTTTTAATGTCTGTATCTTTTTTTATCAGCTCTCTGCTGTCTTGGCACACTCCATGATGCCATGATGAACAAAGCTGGCAAGCAGTAAGAACTAGCAGTCTAAAAATAATAAATAATAAGAAAAAAATCAAATTAAAATATCTGAAGTTAGCTTTGAGGTGTGTGTAGGAAAGCTTGGCGGCCAGGGTGTTTTGACTCTGCTTGAAGGTATCTAGGAAAAGCAATGCAGCTACATGGAATGTGCTAGGGTGTGCATGCACAATTAGAATTGACTGGTGTAATAGAACAGAATGGGAGCAAAAATTTGTTACATTAATACATAAAGTATCAGCTGTAGTAGATGGTTTTGAAAAAGTGTGTATTCTTGTGACTCTAAGACTGTATGATTTATGATAGTTATAATACCCCTGGTTACTGCACAGTATAACACTGAGAATAGAATGAGGGCATTCTTGCATGGGATTCTATCTGTCTACGTTTGGGGGTATGTTTTGAGGGCAGGGGTCATAGTCTACATCTGGGTGTGTTTTGAGGGCAGGGGTGTGTGCGTGCATGTGTGGATGCGTGGGTGCGTGCACGCATTCCAAGCGCAAAACCTCAAGGGCACAGCTACATCTCAGCAAATCCCCCACTGAGACAAAAGTCTCAAAATGGAAGTCAACTATTCCTTCACAGTAGGAGTATCAAACATTGCTACTTTTTCTATCTGCATCTGTATAGTGCTCCAAATATCTGTGCCTGCTGTATTTTGATTTTCATTATTAATACAGACCATAGACTATTTAAAGGTAAAAATAAATAAATAAATAAACCAATGAAAAACACATTGGGGAAAAATGCTTAAAATGATCTATTATATGCGTCTGACACTGCTATACATTCACAGGCTGATTTTTCTGATAGTGCTTAACTATGCAGTTATCCATTTGGCCAGGCATGTGGCAGCAGTGTAGTATATATAACTGTCCAGACACAAGTCAAAAGCTTCACTTAATATTCACATCAGAATGGTGAAAAATGTAATCTCTGTGACTTTGACCGTGGCATGGTGGTTGGTGCCAGACAGGCAGGTTTCAGAAACTGCTCCTCTCCTGTGAATTTTAAGCACAACTGTCTATTTACACAGAATAGTGCCAACAAACAAAACACATCCAGTGAGCAGCTGTTGTGCAGGCGGAAATGCTGTGACAATAGAGAGGTCAGAGTCTATTGTCTAGACAGATTCAAGCTGACAGGAAGGCTATAGTAACTTTCAACCTCTTTATGATCATAGTGAGCAAAAAAAAGCATCTCAGAATGCAGAAAACAACAGCTACAACAGCCGACCACATCAGGTTTCACTCTTGTCAGCCAAGAACAGGAATCTGAGCCTGCAGTGGACACACGCAGAGCAAAACTGAGCAGCTGAAATGGAAGTATATCACCTGATCTTTTTTCAGTCTGCAAATGTCTAGTTTTAATGAGCCTAGTACACCAGATTGATGACACCAGAGGAAATACTGGAAAGGAAAGATGATAAGCATTTTCCCATAGTAACACTTCTCAAGTCATGGCAATAATTCGGTAAAGCACTGACAATGGTATCAAATTCTGTACTTAGAATGATCATAAACAAGACACCTGGAGAGCTGAAGTCATATCTGTTTGTAGGAGGTCATTAACAGCCCTGCATTTTCACTGATGTGAATTGCTGGAAAAACACTTTATTCAGACCTTCTACAGCAACAAGCCCCTCAAAGACTGCATTTCTGCAGTACTGAATTCTGTAAAACTTCTAAATGAAGTGCTTCTAAGTAGAACTAATGGTGTTTCAGTGTGGGGTGATGCTAATAGCACAGTGGTAAGTCGGCAAGCTGCCGTGTCTAACCTTACTGGTTCGACTTCCAGGGGGGAACACTTAGTGGGGGCAGCTGTGGCTCGATGTTGGGAATGAATCTTTTGACTGGAAGGTTTCCGGTTCCAGTCAAAGTCACCTTGATTAAGGCACCTAACCCCCCAAAAGCGTCCTAGGTGCTGTGGATAGGGGCTGCACCCCATTCTGGGCAAGTATGTTCACTGCTCCTGATTGTGTATGTTAACTAGTGTGTGTGTGTTTCACTGCACAGATGGGTTAAATGCGGAGGTCAAATTTCTCTGTACCTGTTGTTGATCTATATTTCAAAAAGAGAAAATTAGGACAGCTGTCAGTAGGAGGCATCAAATTAGTTTTGGTCTAGGTAGATTAATAAGGGGGAAATGCTGTGGGTTGTTATGAGTGATATATCATAGTACTTGGATCTAGCCTGTCTGAGCTAAAGAGTGTTTTTTGTTGATGCTAAAGCTTATTTATGGATTGATGGATAGGTACATTTATTTTTCCTCTCTGGTCAGTAAATCAGGAGGATGAGCAGATAAATGTCACACTATGGGTTTTACAGGAGGCAATTAATCAGAATTGTCCCTCAAAAAACAATTACAGAAATCTGAATTCTCATAAAGAGAAATAGAATCAATTGATCAAACTGCTAGACAGTCTGGCACAAAGAATAGACTAATGCAGTTCTATATTAAAAATAAATATGGCATTTGACTTGAACGGATAAGGTTCAGATACTAGGTGTAAATGCTCTTATGATTAAACACATCAGTGTCACTAACATCTGCAACATCACTTGTGATGGCAAGATTTATTCTGTAATCTTGATTATACGTAGGCATTGTTATATGTTGGGAGATTACTAGTGAGTTTATGGAAGTCTCATGTCTCATCCTTGCTGTGCTGTCAGACATTAAATCAGAAATTAGCCCAGAAGCCCCAGCATAACACTTACATGATGAAAAGTAACTCATTTTTGGTTTATAGTTACTGTATATGACCCACTTAATATGCTACACATATTTAAATTCAGCACATGTCCACACTTTCCAGATACTAAAATAATTTGTGCATGAGCAAAAAAATGGATATGTACATACATACATACATACATACATTTGCGTATAAAAGATAAAGAAATGCATCCGAGTAGAAGGAATGCTGCTAATGCTTTGGCAGCAATGTAACACCTTACTGTTTTAATCTATTTTAAGGATTCAACCATTTAATCAACTAATCATCTAATTTGTTTATTAGGGTTTTACATCAGATTTGCTAATAAATACCCTATATAAATAATCCCACAGTATGCAACCCAGCTATAGTGGAGCTTAATGGGGCTCTATTATATATAAAAAAAAACATCTTTTGTAATAACAGCCTCAGGTATCAGAATAAACTGTCTGTCTTACTCCTAAAACTGCACGATCACATACCATTACTCAAAATTCATTCCTTCACTCTGTTTCAGACAGACACTCGAGACTCCAGCAGCCATGTGTTCATGCAGCCCTCTGGGCTCTGTAGTCTTCCTTCTTTTCATCAGCAGGTAAGACATTTTGTGCATAATTAAAATATATTGCTTTTCAGCATTGTTGTTTCAGCGTATATTTAAAAAAACAAACAAACACGCGAACAACAGAAGAACCCTCTTGTTTAAAAGTTTTTAATTACATCTGCTTACCGGTTTTGGTGTTTGGGTTGCAGACTAAAAACATTATGCGTCACACTGCTAGCAGGAAACTGGAGGCAGATACCCATTTTTGTCAACAACTTCTGCTTAAAGCTTAAATTGTGATATACCCTCTAAGTAGACAAGCAGAATATAGTTTAGCGTTTGGCAATAAATGAAAGACTGGCTGCCACAAATACCTATACATGCAGGATTATATGGACCTGACAAAAGGTGCCGTGGTGGTAGGATGGAATTACAGCTAATCTGTGAAGACTTTTTGGGTGAGCTTGTATTTCTGTGCTGCAGTGTGAGTGTGAGTGTGTGTGGGTGCAGATGAAAATAACAGCCTTCATATAGTACCCCATCTCCTCTCTGGCTGCTCAGTGTTATCCTCCCATGCAGAGGTGCAATAACTAGAACACTAACATGATTACAGTGAGCCCAATATAGCTAGGATGTAGTCATATAGTTCAACTACAATATTAGTTCAGATATGTTGCTTATTGGTCAGAGATACCTGAAGGATATTTGACAGGCTACTTGTCTTCTGATCAAAAGTGGATCTGGCCCTGGTACGGTACAGTAGGGAGCTCTGAAGTGAGTCTATTCTGTGAATGGCCCCCCTTTTCCCCTGAGTAGATCAAAGGGGATGTAGAGCGAGACAGAAGTGCCAGTCGGCTTCACCATATGTTCTTATTCATATCCATCTCTCTTGTTCACTTGCTCCCCATCCTGCCATGATCTCATGTATAATTTGTAGGAATTTTAACTAGTGAGAGTAATTTTGTTATATGACTAAGGTGATTAAAAAAGCTACAATCATTAAACTAATATGTGCTTATCTCCATTCAGTTTTTCATTCAAGTTCCTTTTTATTATTGGCACACAAACAAGGAAAAATTGTTTAGTGCCATAGGTAACACTGAGTAAATTAAGCCAATATGCATTATAATACTATGATAGGCCATTTTGGAGTCTGAGTATTTTGGAGTTACACAGTGTAGATATTTTTAGAAAGTACATAGTTTGTATAATGTGAAAGCCCAAGAAATATTTTTCTGATTATTTTTTTCCCTCTAAATCTCAGTAGGTATGAAATAATACAAGATACTATTTCAAAAATAATCTTTGAATAGCAGTAAAGGAAGATGGCAAATATATTAGATTTTTTTTGAAAGAGGGCTTTTTTATTTTTACTCAAAGGAAGCCAGCGCAGGTCCCTAGCTGAAGTCAGTAAGAGAGGGAGAAAGCTGCTGTCAAAGTATTGACAAAAGAAGAGTAGTCTGAACTTAGAAAACCATTTCTTTTATACACTTTTGTATACTGTCACATTTATATTTTAATGCAGTATTATATAGTATCCGTGTAGTAGGGATGTAACCAAATACAAATATATTATTTGGAATGAACAGATTTTCTGCTGTCAGTGGTTTGCTCTGGTGGCCTGAACTGAGCTCTTTCTTACTGATTTTCAAAATAACACCACATTTCTACCACATTTTGTAAAAAAAAAACAGCCTGAATTTCATTTTAAAAAGTAGTTTTATTTATAGAGCTGTGATCTGTATAGCCCACACAGGGCACACGCTCTGCACGGGACAGCTAATCTGTGTGTATTTTTTATACATATATATATATATATATATTTCCATTTCCATTCATCATTCATTCTACACACACACACACACACACACACACACACACACACACACACACACACATAT
>JAOVVF010000051.1:13879478-13890265 GCA_028565595.1 Duopalatinus emarginatus | reverse complement strand
CCCATATATATATAAAATAAAAGAATACATGTGTAAATATGTAATAAGAATAAAAATGAATCTGTACAATGTTCCAAAGTTCCTATATACTATAGTGGATTTATGTCATGTTGCTATGTCACTATGTTCTCAGAAAGAAAATGCTTAACTGTTATTTTGCCAAAAATATAGTCTCATGAAAGGCAGAAAATAAATATTCATGAGGAACTCTTGGGGATGGATTGCTGCCTCGCTGTGGGTGTGAAAACTAAAAATAAAAGACAACAAAATTAGGCCCTGCGTGATACCCTGCATGCATCCTGCAAGCCACTGAAGTGTCAAAACACACTGACATGGAATCACACCCCCTCATGTCCTTGACTGCACCTGAGTTTTAGACATTGCAAATAGGCAACACCCAAATTATACAGTTAAATATTTTCATCCCATGAGAGAATACATGCAGACAATTATATTGTGCAATATTGTGTACACACTGTTAATTTCTCCAACCATCCATTTAAAGACACTGACTAATACTATAGGTGTTAAGCAGCAAAGTCAATATTTGTAGTGTTTCAAATATACACTACACACAGCAGTGAAGTGTGTAATATTATCAATGTTGCATTTCTCTGTAGTATTGTCCAAATGCCAGGACACAATTAATACATAATTCAATACACACAGAGCAAACATCCACATTCACTTGTTTCTAGCTCTCTCATCCTAATGCTGTCCAGTGTGTTTAATGCATACAGGACTCTCTGTAATGAAAACAGAATGAGAAATGAGTTGTGCTGAAAGAGCTTTGTGGGTTGAAGATCCTTAGGGACGCAGCTTTAATATTGATGGACAGATCAATATGGAACTATCAATACTCTTGATCCTGACATTTACTTATATTTTATTCTTGATATAATATTTAAAACTGAAAAGTATTATTTTTTAAACAATAATATTAAGACACTCATATATAAATCAGATTTTATAAATAAAGTTTGAAATCTCAAAAAAATTAAATATTGGACATAATATTGAGGTGCAGAATATGAACTGCTGCTTCTTCTTCTATCTTTTCCCATTGGTTCCCACAAACACACACACACACACACACACACACACACACACACACAGGAGGGGGGCGTGTGTGTGTGTGTGTGTGTGTGTGTGTGTGTGTGTGTCTCTCTCTCTCTCTCTCTGGGCGTGTGTGTGTGTGTGTGTGGGGGGGGGGGGGGTGTAAGATGTGTGTAAGATTGAGAGCCCTGAATACAAAAGGTCCCGTCTTCACTGAAGCATTTTACTCAGATTGAGTCATTTCATGCAGAGCTATGGACATTAATATCTTATAAGGCAGTCCTTAGACAATGAGCAGGACTGAAGCACTCTAGATATGAAGTCAGACTACTTAATAGCATCTTTTACAAGATGTACAACAGAAGGGTTGTTATGAAAAGTGTGCCCTTCAATAATGTTGGGCAAACTTTGGCAATAATCACACTTTTTTTAACAGCCCTGCTGCCACTGGGCCAACATTGACAAAGGGCACACTTTTTTATAAAAGCCCTGCTGTCTTTGGGGGAAATGCTTGAAAGCACAGTTTCAGACCAAAAATAGGCAGAGCTGGTCACTGCCTCATCTTGTGTTTTATTTATAATGGTGGCTCAGTAGGCAGCTGAAAAGCAGAGTACAGTGATAACAGTGGTTACTGAAATCCCATTCTGAATTTCTCCCCTGAAATTATAGACACTGGAAAAAACTGGGGGGAGGGGGGGGGGTTTCAATGACCAAAGCCTATTAGTGGTTGCCTATTAGTTTCATCTAGCATGTTTTTCTCACCAGAAAGCTTGTTATTGTGAACTCTATGGACAACTATAAGTATTAGGTAATAACTAGGAATCTTGCCTGACCAGATTTAACTATTGAACCATATGATTTGGCTGAATACAGATAAATATCGGGAACACAATTCTTTGGTGGTATGTATCGAGATATCCTAGTTATCACAATAATAAACACAAAAATGTATTTACATAAAGTTACAATTAATAGAATCTATGTTTTAGGATGTAGAGGAGTCTGGATTGTGTGTAGGCTGAGAAGTTTTTGCCTGAAGAAGTTGTTTGTGTATTCTGGAGAATGCATTTACACAATTCATTCAGTCTCTAAATCTAGCTGTAGTTAACTAGTTATCTACATTTTGCTAATGTTAGCTTACAGCCAATCCACTAAGAATAACTTCTTGGCTTTATTATTTTTTTTATTGTTGGCTGCAGAAAGATTTGCTTACAGATGATTGTGTTAACGTTAAAAACGTGACGTTTGTAGACCACCCACTGACTTCCCTAGCTCGCAAAGCGCAAAAAACTGCTGCTGGAGTTTTCATTTTTTTGAAAGCTGAGGCATGCAGAGGAAGGTTGCTATAAAAATCACCCTGTGGGCCTGGGGTGATATAGATCAGTATGATGAGAATCCATTGTGAAAGAGCATGAATTCATGAGGTACAGTATTCCACTGTGCTGTTTACTGTAGTTCAGATGACCTTGTATAAGGGACAAGGTATTTCCATGCTGGGGTATAGTTTGTATTTGCTAAAATGTTTAACTACATACATGTTTAAATGTTTAAATACACTCTCAACACAATACATTCAAGTGTATACTGATGAGGCTTTTTTGGCCTAAGGTGTACTCTCACATACTCTCTAATATATGTGTGTGACAGTAATATTTCTTCATACATAATACAACTCGATGATGTATTAATAATATTATATAGTCAATGGGCTCTTGTTTACTGGGCTTGCAGAGTTAACAGACTGAGACTTTTCATGCAGAGAATTAACTGAACTGGGCTCTTATCCTCAGCTGGTTGCTTGCACCTGAGCATTGGCACTTATTAGCTTAGGGCACTCTGACTGGTATGGTAAACCCATTTAAGAAGTCACACCGTGTTTGGCTACATGTCAGCTCACTGATTCAGTGTGCTCATTTATCATCACCTTCCCACTGTTATCTGATAGGCTTCCAGCTCAATGAGCCGTGTATCTTGTGGGAGATGGCATGGGGTTACTACAGTGGCCTGTAAGTGCAAAACACATTAGGAAACCAAACACAACAGCAAATCAGGAAAAAAAAAAAGAAACACTACAACCCTTTCAGAAAGACTGCAGTAATACATCAAAACAGAATAGCTAAGTCCTTTGCATTCTTAAAGTGAACTATTTGCTTACTGTGCTTGCACACAGGGGAATGTGAGCTGTCGTCTTTACACAGCATTGATTTAAGTATGCAAACACTGAGAAGATATTTTTTCTTCCTTCTTCTTTTTCCAATATCATCATGAACATGTGATGGATCATCATGAGCGTGTGTCAGGATATACACTACCCAATTAATTAAGTTAATGGATATTTCTTTCTGAATTTGCTGTTTTGTTTTTGATTTGCCTATGTAAGCTTTAGCGTGGTATTTAGCACCATCTTATATCCTCTATGGTGGAGCTGGTCTTTCTTACTCTTAGACTTGTTACAAATCATAACAGTCCCATTTCACTTTCCCTCCCTTTCTCCCTTTTCTAATTAAACGAGATGTAAGAAGGCATCGAGATATGGTATCTAATGATCCCTCTTTGTCTCTCAGTATGCATAGAGGTTGAGGCTAATTTAATTAACAACAGCACTGCAGGTTTCCTGCACAGCCTCTGAACTGCAGACACTCACACTTGGGCTGTAATGACTGACAATATTCCTACTGCAAAAAAGACAGAAAATCTATTCTGTTCAGGACTCTGTGCATGTGTGTGTGAGTGTGTGTGTGTGTGTGTGTGTGTGTGTGTGAGAGAGAGAGAGAGAGAGAGAGAGAGAGAGAGAGAAAGAGAGACCGACAGTCTCACACACACACACACACATAGAGAGAGAGAGAGAGAGAGAGAGAGAGAGAGCATTAGTTTTTATATAACTAATGCTTAGTCTAGTGTAGACTTCCAGTAATAACAAGCAATACAGTTAATACAGTAGCTATGTAAATCACAGTAATATTGCCTATTGATATACTTCATTATTACAGATTGAAGAGTCTGTAATGACCAATGTATGGTTATAATGTAATTAAATATACATCCGTTGAGTATCAAACTGAAGATCTACGCATAGACAGTTCTGAACATGCCTCAGTACCCTGAACTGTGCTGCAACAACAACAGATGCTGCTCCTTAATTAATCCACCAATGCCAATCTATCTTTGACATTTTAAGACATAATAAATAGACCACCACCCCCATAAATGCACTTATACACACAGGGTATCTTATAATTTGATAGCAATTATGAAGACAAGCTGTCAAGCTCTTCCTCAGATTCATTAATAAACTCATTCCTCATACACATAATACTCATGACACATAATTATGTACATAGTGGTAGTATGCAATTACTTGAATCAATATAATACTGGTGTATATACAAAAAAGTAAAAGCAAATCCCTAATTTACTGTTTCATTTTCCTCCATTAATCTCAGTGCAAATCACTAGATTAAATTTGATGCTGCTGTTGGGTGGTAAAGCATAGAGATCATTTTAAAAGAAGCTAATGAGGCAAGTAATGTGCACCACTCATGCACTTTGTCTTCAGCCCAGATTTTCCCTTTTTACCCAAGTCTTCTCATTAGTTTTATTCTCATTACCCGGGTCTTTATATTATCACTCCGCCAAGGAGACATCCAAATATTATTTGAATTTATTATTTGAAGTTATTTAGTTGGCACAAATGAATTGGAGTCACAAGGTAATGCTATTAAATCTAATTATGACTGAGGTTTTGAACATACTCGAATATAATGTTAATGCCCAGTTTATGTTAATGATAGCAGAGCAAAAACAGTTACCACTACATTATCCGCAGTGTTTCTGCATTACTCTTCATTTATGTTCATTTAATGATCCATAGCTGCTTTTGCACCTCTATGCGCAACCCACCCCACCCCACCCCACCCCCACGTTGAGCTGGGCATTTTAGCCATGCATTTTGCTTTATTGCAATTAGCTGCCAATTCAGCACCAGTTGCCACATAGAGATGTATGTCCCATGCTGTGATTATTTTCACTCAGCAAAGGGAAAAGAAGCATTTTCAGCTTCAACACTGCTACAGTAGAGCATATAAACTATCTAGTGCTGTGTAATTATTTCAACATATTGCATATCCTCTTATAATGGATCGTTTTTAGAAGAAAATTATACACAAGAAAACAACCCAGTTTCTCAGAAAATACAACAGTGAAATCAAGTATGCTAAATATCAGGGAGCCATACTAATATTATATACAGTTTCCTACCTTATTTTAACTGCATTTTAGCTATTATATAAGTTTTAGCTATTATATAAGTACAAGATAGATAAGTTATGAAATACTTAATAACAGCAATAAATGTGCATGATTGAAAGGATTTAAAATACAAGAATTTGTTACAGAATACACAAAAATGAAAGCAATATTTTTTTTACAGTCACTTAGGCATGCAGACTGTTATAAAATTGTTGGGCTGCCTATAGCTTTGATCATTACTTGCATTAGCTATGGCATTGTTTCAACAACTTTATGCAATGTCACATTTATTTCTAGCCAGATTTTCATTCATTTTTGGCTGAGATCTTGTTACAGATGGAAGTCAAACCACACTGTGTAGTCTTTTAATTCATGTGTGAAAATAATTTCTCATGCTCGCTGAATTACTTCTTCACAATTCAAGCTCAATGAATCTTGGCACTGTCGTCCTGGAATATGTCTGTGCCACCAGAGAAGAAAAAAACATTAATGAAATCACCTGTTCATTCAATACATTCAAATACTCAGCTAACTTGAATTTCATTGACACATAATATTCTAAGCCTAAACATAGCCAAATAAAATAAACCAAGATCATAACACTGCTCTCAGAAGCTCAATATAAATGGAGACCTTTTTGGCCATGATGTGTATGTTCTGATTTCGTGCAAATAAGACATATCTGTTTCAGATTCATGAAACTATTGTACAACACCTAAATGAGTGATGATTCAAATGATGAATCAGCATGCAAGAATGTTAATGTTGGTGCATGACAATTTCCAACTCATCTGGCTGAAATGATCACTAGCAAAGTGTTATTATACATGTCTCTTTCAGTTTATTGTTGGTGCAACATCACACAGTACAGTATATTAACCATACAATACAATACAACACAATACATCCACTGAATATGGACAGTACAAAAATAATGCAAGTGTGGATTTTGCTGTATAATAATAATTGCTATATTTTATGACTGTAATTGAGTGTCATTATGAAATTATCACAGATTTAGTGCAATTACAATTGAAGTCTACAGGTGTAGTAATGTGTTGCATGTCAGAGGATAGGCATGTGGAAAAGTCAAGTCAAGTCAAGTAGTTTTTTATTGTCATTTCAACCATATACAGTGTTGTACAGTACATAGTGAAACGAAACAACGTTCCTCCAGGATCAAGGTGCTACATAGAACAATAAACTACACAATACAATGTAAAGTGCACCAGTGCTAAGCATGTGCAATGACGCAAGACGATTAACAATAAATACACAAGACAAAATACAATAAATACACTAGACATTAACACTAGATATAGGGAGGTGTAGTGCAGGTAGCCCACTGGTAGTGGGAGCAGTAAGGTGCAGTTATGTCCATTTCTTGTAAACATAAACATTCTGTTTTTAGCAGCAGTATTGTCCTTTTTTTGGTTTTGGTTTTGAAAGATTGTGGCCTGGGGAAGAAACTGTGCAGATGACAGCTGTTATATAGTTTCAAGGCTGGTATTTTGTATTTCTATTAGGAGGGCAAATGCTGCTAGAGAATATAGGGATAGAGAGAATAGCTGATATGTGTGGAGATAGCTACAACTTTCCCTGCTCTCTTCTTCAGCCTGGATGAGTGCAGGTCAGTGAGTGTAGGAAACTGTTTTTCTGCACTTTGAATGATGCACTGTAGCTTGGGTTTTGAGTTTAACTTGCAAGGCTGTACCAGATGGAACTGGAAAATGTGACTGGAGGATCAGTTCTGTTGTAGCACTGTAAAAAAAAGGTCTAGTAGCTTTAGGGACAGCATACATTTAGCTGTCACAGAAAGCTCTGGCGCTGCAGGGCCTTTTTGGGTGATTGAGATCCTGCCTGCCAGTTGATCTTGATGAATTTGTGTCAGGAAGATGTCATGGTGAAGATGAGGTAAGAGACATCAACACTGGGGAGAGCCCATGCCCAACTCTTGGGGAAGCAAGAGACGGCATCCACAATGCTGTTACATGCTGCAATAAGACTAGGTCACTATCCTTATTCTGTGCTCCATGAGAGGCCAAACAGCTGGTTCACTGTCTCATGTCATAATTATCATATGTCTCATGTCATATTGATTTGTGTGCCAATTTCATCTGTCCCTATTCCCCATGTTTCATTGAAGCATTGCACATTTGTGCATTAGTTTTCTGAACAAAAATGTAGTTTACAAACACAACCAATGTAAAGAAATCAATGCTATTGATCTCATTTGACTGATTCCTTCAGTTCATGAGACTTAGTTGAGGGCTTAGTGCCTTGCTTATAAGCCCACCAATGGTAGCCAGGTGTTATTGAGATTTGAACTTAATACCTCAATAACTCATGACCTTTCACCCAATAACCCAATGGCCCTATGCTTTAACCACTTTATATGTCTTTAATTCTCTGATCTGTTATTATACATGACCATGTGACCCTGGCCTATTATTTTAAAAAGCCTAAATAGCTTCACTTTTTATTTTGTAAACAAAATGGATTCCGTAAATCAGGCATGTGATTTTTCTCAGTACAACAACTAAGCTGCCTGTCAGGCAGCACATTTTTAGCCACAATGCTGTCATACTGTAACTCAGCCACAAAGCATGCATCTCAGCAGTAAATTGTTCACAAATCCACTTTGGTATGATGGTGACAAATATTTAACCAGCCTGTAAAATCTTGTGTGACAGCTGATAGGCACTTCTTGCCCACAACAATACTTTCACTCATGTCAGGCCAAGACAAGGTGTTGAATGAAGAGATGTAAGCAATAAGTGGCTTGCCAGGCTCAATATTTTGACTCCAGCAGATGAATACTGAGGTCTAGAGGAAAACAAAAGAGCATGCAGCCTTTGTCTTCTGTTTTGACATGCCCAAGCTTGGTGAGAGAGTTTATGTGTTTAATCAGTTCTGCTCACACAGAATTTTTTTGTATCCTTCGTGGTATGAATTGTCTATTCTAGATTGCCTCTAGGTGTGATTTGATGTGTGAATCTGTATGCATCCCTGTGTTTAATGGGACAGGCTTTGGATTTTCTGTTATCCTGAGGTAAAGTTGGGAAAAGCAACTGAATGAAATAAAATAACTAATTTTATGATCATATTTACTTCATTAAAGCATTAGCATTTCACAATAATGTTTAAGATAACTTAATGTCCTGTTGTGCTCCTTACCTATAATAACCGTACATACAAAACACATGTTTTCTGATGTCTGTGTTATGTTGTGAACAGCATTTTCATTTTCCTTAGAGGACAAGTCAATACAATTCAATATAACATTATTTTGATTGATCACATTTTTCCTATGATAAAACATTTCTCTCCTGATGAACGCATTCTCTTCTTAAATGATGCAACCCCCATCAACAGGACATCACTGTGTATGAAAAATAATGCAAATCATATGCTATGGCTTCCACAATCACCAAATCCCAAACCGATTGAACACTTCAGAGCGATTTTGGGTATGTTAGACAGCACGCTCCATCCCCATCATCAAAAGACCAACTTGTCTTGGGAAAATGGTGCATGCCTGATTTGCATTTTTCTGTGGTCTTGCTACTGATTGGCACACATCCAAAAAAAACCTTATACAAAGCATACGCATTTTTTTGTGTCCCCACAGCCTAAGTGGTCAGTTTATTTTATCTTCATTTAATGTTCATCATATCTACTATTGATTAATTTTAATGACAAGAATTGTCTCAGATAAAGACTAGTGGCAGGATTTAATTACTTGACTAGTTGTGCTTTTAACACAACAGCGACAGGATCAAGGACATTTCAGCATCCTTTAAAATTTTCAGTTATCATGCAGATACAACCACACTGAACAGCACTGTACTGTAACTGAATATAATAAGTTTTAAAAGAAGTAAAAGAAGAAGAAGTATTTATTTAATGGGCAAATGTGTTAAATTAAATCCACAGCTGTTCTACAGCTGATAAGACAGGTGGATCAGTGACTGGGCTTTAATCATCCAGCACAAACTGCAGCACACATCTTTCCAATCTGCACACTTTTTTAATGAAGTGATCTACACTAGGATAGTTATCTGATTTTGGAACTCAAAGCACCAAACCCTGTTTACTCATGTTAACTGATGATAACAATCTCTAATTGCACTAAATTTTAGCAAACTTGACATGATATCTAAAATACTTTTGTGATATATTCCTATAATATTATTTAATGCTGCATGCATGCACTTCTCACACAGCACTGTATTTTCTGGCTGGGTTATGTATGGCAAATGCATGATGGGCACATTCCTAAAGACCTAATTTACAGAGATTTAGTCCAAGGCCAACGGTCACGATGCCTACAAGTGTGACATAAAGATCACTGACATTTATGTGGACATGTGGGAAGAACTTGCTAGAGATTGCAACACCTAGCAATCAGCAGTGGGCAGAGGTATTGCCACTGCTGATACAAAGCGAATGCAAGTGCAATTGGGCGAAACAAGGAGGAGAAAAGCTGCAGCAATGGTCACCCATCTGCAGCCATCAGCTAATTTGTGTAACGAATGTGCTCACAAAAAAGCTGTCTACAATCCCACTAAAAACCTCGACCAGACACATTTATTGTCTATTTAGTCAACTGGCGCTATGAACACTCTTTTTGCTTATGTTAAAGCAGCTGTAAACCATCCCCTCATCATACAAATCATCGTGAATTAACTGTTACTATACATATGATACTATACATATAATATGTGTATTGATAAAAAAAAATCATGTCATATGAAATGTTATCATATAGGCTAAGCATGCCTGGATGACGTGCATAAAGGCTGTACTGGTACATTTAGATCACATTTTAGGTGTAATTTACTCTTAGCAGAGCATTTACTCATCTATTCATTACATATTATGTATGAGTACTGTGTATTTGTATCTGAATTCTGTGGAGTTAATCATGTCTGATTGAGGATGCGTACTAGCTTAACAGCTTATATATCTGATCTACACCTTAGGAAATATCTGAAGTGAGGACTTGTCTCTGGGTTTAGTAGTCCATGGTGATAAATATTCACCCTCCTGTCATCATCATCATCATTATCATCATCAGGATGGCACAAAGGTTACATAGTCTACTCGTCAGCTTTAACTGACGTATTACCACATGGTAGATCACGGCATGGTCATGGCATTAATGTGTTGACTCGTATAGCAAAACAGACACAAACTATATATATGTAGTTTCTCCATATATATGCAACTGAAAAAAATGTAAAATTGCCAATATGTCTTGTTTCTTCAAACTTCAATCATCCAGTCCAACAAACACCAAAGAACCAATGGCAGAATAAGCTGTTTGCCAATGGCAGAGACGATTTGTCAAATGCTTCATGGGCGCGAACCACATTCTCTACTTCTCATCTACATGTTCCTTATAATTGTGGCACCATTTAAAAGGGAAATTAACAGGCTTTTCAATGGTATAAGATTTATTGGCAAGATGAATCACACAT
>JAOVVF010000051.1:13845581-13859201 GCA_028565595.1 Duopalatinus emarginatus | reverse complement strand
AAAACCCATTCAAAAATGTGGGGGAGATTCACAAAGACTGGACTGCAGCTGGAGTCAGTGCTTCAAGAACCACCATGGACAGACGTATGCAAGACATTGGTTTCAGCTGTCGCATTCCTTGTGTCAAGCCACTCTTGAACAAGAGACAGCGTCAGAAGCGTCTCACCTAGGATAAAGACAAAAAGGACTGCTGGTGTAGGTCCACTGTGTTTTCTGAGGTCCACGGTCAACGCAGCCGTCTACCAGGAAGTTTTAGATTGCTTCATGCTTCCTGCTGCTGACCAACTTTATGGAGATGCAGATTTCATTTTCAACAGGACTTCACACCTGCACACAGTGCCAAAGCTACAAGTACCTGGTTTAAGGACCATGGTATCCCTGTTCTTAATTGGCCAGCAAACTCACCTGACCTTAACCCCATAGAAACTCCTTGGGGTATTGTGAAGAGGAAGATGCGATATGCCAGACCCAACAATACAGAAGAGCTGAAGGCCACTATCAGAGCAACCTGGGCTCTCATAACACCTGAGCAGTGCCACAGACTGATCCACTCCATGCAACACGTCATTGCTGCAGTAATTTAGGTAAAAAATCCTTTTTTAGGTCTAAAGTAATATTCAAATTTTCTGAGATACTGACTTTGAGGTTTCTATTAGTTGTCAGTTATAATTATCAAATTAAAAGAAATAAACACTTGAAATATATCAGTCTGTGTGTAATGAATGAGTATAATATACAAGTTTCACTTTTTGAATGGAACTACTGAAATCAACTTTTTCATGATATTCTAATTTTATGACCAACACCTGTATAAAACTAACTAGGACCCTATAGAGAAGCTTCAAGATAATCAAATCAGAATAATTTTCATGGGTCAGGTCATATGCTAGATTTGCCAAAATACTAGACAAATATGGAGTGAACCTGATCATTCTTGGTGATGGAGTAAACTTAACTCTTACTGCTGATGGTCATGTAGCATCAATAATCTACCTTAAGTCTTCAGTCTGTTACCATAACAGATTAATAAGAAATGTGCATGAGTTGTTAAACATTGAACATTATTTTTTCTACAAATCAGCCAAAATTATTAACCTTAAATATATGTTACGCACTGATCTGCTGTTTTATGTATGTTGAGTTTCTCATACAAGTTTAGTATAATAGTGTGTGAGTGGTGGACACGTTAGTTGGTAACAAATATAAAATATATAACATTATATGTAACTTTATATATAAATATAAAGTTTTTTTTCAGTTCTTGTTTTACAGAATTTACTTTTTAGATTTGTCAGGCACCACATTACCAAAGACTTAATTCCCCATGTCTTCTCAGCCCAACTGATTTCTTTCACTTTCAGTCACTAACTGAAGTGTAGAAGATGATAAGAACAAAGATCTTGCCTGAAATTAAAGCTTGCCTTACTGTAAAACATTATGTAAAATAACAGTAACATTAAAATAATAAAAAAGAAAGTATATGCTAAATAATCATAGGAAATATGGCATTAACGTCACATTTCAGAGATCATATTTAGTGTAGAATTGCAATCTGTAAATTAATCTGTAAGTCAATCACACACACCACATTAATCCTGTCTGATATATCCGTCTTCAGGGCTCTAATATGAATGACAATGAAATCAAATGTCAGTGTTGGTTATTCGGGATAATCTCTCTGCTGGATTCATGTTGTGTTTCTCTGTGAGCTCAGGGATCATGTCTAATTTTTCACCAGTAGATCCTATAAAGTAGATCCTATAAATGCATGCAGTTACCTCCTACATCTCATTTAGCACACAAAGGGTCAGTAAAAGGCAAGCGAAAATATGAAAACAGATTCAATCCACTTGCCATTGTACTTTACTTTGAGTTCCTGAAAGGAAATAAACCTGTATTTTGATCCATGTGCCAATTAGTATGTAGATCCACATCTTTTTTGATAGAAGCTGAAGTGCTGCACTGCTCAATCAGCTGTTGTTTCTTTTAAACATTTGCCACTTTTTCAAATAAATGTATTTTCTCACCATGCACAAATTCCTTTGTTTTCTCTCTAGTGGTATATTTGATGAATTTGGTCATCCAAGCCTTTTTACAATGTGATCTGATCAGAGTGCCAACCACATTCTTTCATGTTGTGCTCATAATTGCTGTCTGTTTCTCAAACTCTGGCATCATGTGGGTTTGGGCAGTTCTCTTTAGACTGTGTCTCATCCTGTTTGATACTTTGTCTCTTGTCAATGGCTGGTGCAACAGGAATCATAAGAATGAAGGGAGAAGCCCGTATGAATTAGGCCTCCCAAACTAATTAATATTTAATACCGAGTCCTCGCACATACACTTGCAGTATCACCATGTAAAAGATGCCTTGTTTAATTAACATAATCAAAGTTTCTAGATCAACCAGTAATGGGTATAGTTACTGCAAATCATTGACAAAAGGAGAGAGTAATAGATAAAGAGCTTGCAGAATGTGGCTCTGTTTGCAGAAACACAAATCCACTCAAGTTACTAATCTGCATAGCTTTGTGAGGGGGAAGGGTTAGGTTCACTGAACGAGCACTGGGTGGTGTCATTAAAATGTTCCATGGGGATAAAGGCTTTCACTTCATATCATATCAGCATGGCAGGGGCTGCTAATGCTCCTCACTGCCATCTGCTGTTCTGAGTCAACGTTGTTGTGACAAGCTTCAGGTCAATTATTTATTAGTGTGGCAGTGTCAGAAAGTGAACTGTTGGCTGGGTGCTAGATAGTAGTGTCTCTATAACTCTACAATAACTACTAAAACACTAACTCAAAGTTGATCAAACTGAATATGATCATGCACCCACTGTATAATTATACTTGTCTCCATAAGGACCAAATACACAATACAGCAAGTCACATACTGCAGCAGCTACTTGATTTTCAAAGCCTGCTACAGTACTCTTACTTACGTGTACTAGGTCTAGCACTATGAAGCAAAAAAGGCAACCAAGATAAATGATGTATGATATTTTTACACCTTTATAGCAATCAACAAAACAAAGAAGAAAACAAGTAAAAATGTTTTAGGAGGAACATAGAAAAATGTAGAATAACCTGGGTGCATAAGTGTATACATTTTTGCCAGTAATGCAGCACTTACAACTTGTAGTATCTTTTTGGGTAAGAGTTTACCAACTCGGCACATTGGATTTGGCAACTTTATTCCAATCTTCCTTGTAAAAAATGTGAAACATATATCCTATTGTTAGGGGATGTCCTGTTTACAGCTCCCAAGTCATTCAACAGGGTTTTGATTTTGATTTTGATTTTAGGATAGGCTCTGACTGGTCCATCCAAAACTTTGTCTTCTGTCTTCCTCTGAAGCCATTTCTTTGTTGACTGGGAATTATATTTTCGGTTGTCATACTGCAAGGTGAATTTTTTCTTCATATACCACTAAAAGAGCCATACGGGTTTTGTGCTAAAATAGATTGGTATTTGAAGATATCCATGGCTCCCCTCTATCTTAACTAGAGCCTCATTCTCAGATGAAGAGAAGCAGCCACATAGGGTAATGCTGCCACCACCATGTTTTACCATGGCTGTGGTGTTCTGTGAGCCAAACATATCTTTTAAAATTATGGTCAAGATGTTTTACCTTGGTTTGGGGTAGTTTTGTTTTGGGGATTGGAGAAAGGGCTTGTGTCTAACCACCCTACAGCCCAGACATGTGAAACGTATGAGATATTGTTGTCACATGCAGGGAGTGACAAGTAGGTCGCCAGTTATTCCTGCACCATTATTTCCTTAATGCTGCTGTAGACATTTGCAGCCTCCTTTATAACATCCTGTTCTGGGTAATATTATTGTCGTGTCCCATTTTCTGCACTTGTTGATGATGGCTTTCATGTGTTCCAAGGTGCATTTTATGTTTTGGAAATTCTTTTGTACTCCTCTCCCAATTGATACGTTGGGTCGAGCATATGTCTTGTAAGCTCTTTGCAGACTGCAGAAAACAGCTCTTCACTACATGAACCCAGAGAACATATTATATATAATGCATGTTGAGTGAGGAATAGCATGCATTTGATTCCGTGAATAATAAATGTTTTTTTGCACCAATTCACAAATTTGGACATGCAAAGGATAGGCATAACATCAAGTCAATGGACCTGTAAGGCAAAAAATAAAAATGCTACACAGTAAACAAATATAAAGAAGTATTTTTATACAGTTAGCGACTTCATTAACCCTCTGATTCAAGTTAAATTAGTATACTCTGTTTCTTTTCTTTCCATTGTCTTTTACTCCTCTCGTCTGTTTGCTAACATGTTTTGCATGAAATCACCCCTTCATCCAGGCCACTTTCATAGTCTGAACCATGTCTGTGGCAGGAAGTCAGGAAGACGGTGCTGTTATAAGCCTGACCTATTTATATCCTGCACTAGCCTGCAGAACTGTCTTTTTCTTTCTCTCAGATAGCTCCACATTAGTTCTACGTGACTTGGCATAGAATTGCATTGCAAAAAAAAAAAAACAAGTTATCAATGGTCAACTAATAATTGTTTATTAACTATGGGTAAATGGGGGGAGGGGTTTCTAATGAAAACCTAATCATCATTTTGCAGATAGGGGACATCAGTGTACAATTTTTCTCCATTTGGCTAAATGCAAGTATTTAAGACCTTATCTAGTCTCTGAATTTATAGACCTTATCTAGTCTCTGAATCTCTTCTCTGAATTGACCACCAATATCAAAATTATTATAATACATTCCGTTTTTTTATTAGTCCTTTAGGAGTGTAAATCATCAGGGTATCAACTTTTGTCATGTACTGCCCCCTAGTGAGGTTACAGCATAACAGCTGAGCATTTCAACTTCAAATAGAAACTTAAATGAACTTTTTTTTTTCCTTCTTAAATCACACCAGTCTGCAATCCACCTTAACCCATTAAGAAAATAATGATCTAGACAACCTACACAAAAATAAAATTAGACACATCAAAAGTTCTTTCAAAGTATTTACATTTATTCAAGGAGAAACTGTAAGGAGGTGAATACAGTACAATATAGTGTCGACCTGGTGCGTCACATTTTAGGCACTTAGAATAAAAAAATACATTTGTCTTTCACATCTCAGTAAAACCCAAACAACCTGTTTGACATTAGCATTAAACACCAAACAGCTTATTTTGCCTCATGATTAAAAAAGTATTTGGTTGCGGTTATGTTGGTATGTAAGAGGGTTACACTTTCTGCTTATGGATGGCATAATGTAGTGGTAGTGTAAGATAGGATCACCAGAGCAGATTAAAGGGTAGAGGTCTGTGAGTGAAAAGCTTTAAACAGAGTGTAAATTTGCAAGTTATGCATTTAAACACCAAACACAGCAATCAGGATGCAAAGCAATGGTGTATGTGGTTCTGCTTTGTAACAATGATTGTCATACTTCAAAATTGAAAAGTAGGAAAATTTCAGTCAATCAAAACTTTTGAACTGAGTTCAAAAGGCTTTAAATAAAAAAAATGGCAAAAAGGTATAAATTCAACAAATTCCTGCCTTTTAATTTACATGGTTTTGTAAATGCTGCCAGCTCTGAGGTAAAGAAGAACTTGTTCAGAAAGTGACCATTTGAACGTTTTAGATTTGCATAAGTCATTAGTAACAAATATAGACCAGCAGATTGTATGTCATTTTTATACTAAGCCATGTAGGTTAACCCATTCAAATGAACATTTAAACTGGCTCAACAGTATTGCATATGCCAATAAAAAGCCGACAATTGAATAATTAAAAAAAAAAAAAATCATTCAACCACTGAACTCTCAAACATACAATAAACTCAACACAACAAGTACAACTGCTTGGTGAAAACTTTGAGGCAGATTGAGGCACACAAGTATAAGAGAATGAGACCCAATGCAAAATTAAGTTAGTGTTTGATTGGCCATTTGGTGGGTTGATGGTTTGCATCTGAACATGCTGTTTGTTGGTAAAGCTTTACTGTGCTTTGCAGGTATTTTAATTTCATTTAAAAATAGGAAAACAATCAGGAATAGGGAAAAAAAATATTTAAACACTAAAATGTGTATTACATTGACTGAGGGGTGTACAGAAGAACTCTGGTGAAATGTATTATTGCTACAAAAATGACACTCGGTCAGTTTTAATGTGTTAAAAAAATGGGATAGCACCAGTAAAACGAAAATGAGAACATAGATACACATATACAGTGTATGAAAATAACTGGTTTAAAAATACAGCTTCCACAGGAACCTAAAAACTTTGCTTCTAGATCACTTTTGCACAAATATTTCTACAGCTACAGCAACTGACCAGTGTTGTAATAAACATTTACATGACTCGGCTTTAAAAGGGAAATGTTTATAGGTACAAAGGAATTAAAAAGAATTAATAAAGTAATAAGCTCTATGACCTCTACTAATGGTTAATGTGTGCAGCCAACTTAAAACACACCATAAATGAAAAATTTCTTCAGACAGTTCATAAAAGATTTCTTTATAAACTGGATTCTTTAATTACCTGAGATATCTGTTAACTGACTGCATTGAAATAGGTCTATTACAGACAGCACCTTCCTTTCATACCAGTGGATCTTTTTGCTTGCATGTATAAACATACAGTGTGTCCAGTTTTCACAGTTCAATTATATACATACATATACACAAAGGTCTAGAGTTCAATGTACATGGGTTAAAAATATTTACATACAAATTGGTATCGGGTACCAAACTTTCTTCTATTACACTACCCATTAAAAATCCTCTGAATGGATATCTATAGAAAAAAAAGACAACTTAAGCATATCTAACAGTACTACTAAAAAAGGAAACAAAGAAATATTTCTACATTAGAGCACAGCTTGTGACCCAATCCAGGTGCTATGTTGTTCCATTAGAACAGCTTATTCCAGTCTCTTGTAGCCTCCATCAGATGCCTCTGTCCATGGCCAATCCATTCTTCTTGATTGTTAAATACCCTTCCACAAAACCAACAACTAAACGTTGGTAACTGCTCTGAACCTGTGCTGGAGGACAACCTCACTACCTCATATTTGTTTCTTCTGGTCTTTTTTAACTTTAGTCTTAAAATAAATCGTTCTCTAACGTTGTTCCCTGATGGCCGGACTCTTGACTCTGCATTGTTACCAGCAGTGTTTGACAGTGTACCATCTGGACCGATAGACCTACACTCAGATAAGGCTCTAACTGTGTTCTCAGACAATGCCACCTTGATAACTTCATTTTTGTGTCTGTGGACCGACCTCATAATGTTTGTCACCTCAGGAATATCAGCATCAGGGTGGTTAAGCACCACTACTGGCTGGTTTTGACGAGGACATTTTATCTGTTGAAATGGGCTAAAGGGAGAAAGTCTAAGCGTTCTTTCAACATCTTTGGCCCCTGGCCTGCAGGACGAGTAGACCTCTTTTAGGGTAAGGGCCTTGCTTGAAAGTCTTCTAGTTTTAGGAGGTGTCTCAAAAGATTCCTCAAACAACATCCTTCTCCTTCTCTTCCGTTGGCTCCGTGGACGGGTATGCATGGGCAAAAATGATGATTTCTGCACTACTAAGCCATCCTCATCTTGGTTCTGACTCTGAACATCTGATTGGGGTAAAATGTTAAGCTTTGCTGATATGAGTTTATGATTAGGGCTATGAGCACTATTGCAGCTTTTTAGTCCTGATGACAACTCTGAAGACATAAGGAAGTAAGGAGACTGCAAAGATCCTGTGGTCACATAAAGTGGGTTTTTGGATGATATATATGGAGTAGTGGAGAGGATCCTGGTACCATTAGGACTTCTAACTATTTTGAGGAAAACTCTGCTTTTTCCTCCTTCATTTGCTTGGCTGCCCTGGTTAGCTCCCTTCTCATCCGAGCTATTAACCAGTAGCCCTGACTTTGCTGGAGAGATATACCTAACCAAGTATGCTTGTCGGCCAGTTTGCAAGGGAGCTGCTTTTTCAGCTGATTTCACAGGCATAGCCAATACTGGGCGAGTGGTCAGGGCTGCCTTTGAGGTTGAACCAGGTGATTCAGTACTTGGTGAAACTGGAAGTGGTCGTTGAACTAAGTAACATGTCGGTTGTGAATTTATTGTCTGTTCTGAGGGTGACTTAACAGTACCTGATAAGAGAAGAGGCCCTTTCAGACCAGAAGCACTGACAAAATAGCGGCCTCCGTTGTTGCTCACTGTTTGCAGGAGTGATGCATGGCCCTTGCCCTCTCCACTTAAACTCTGAGCTGACATCCCAATTCTACCTCCATTGAGTGTAAGAGACAACCCTGAACCTTTGCTAGGCATTTCAATTCCTGGCTTAACATACGACACATTAACTTTGGAAGCACAGGACTTTGTAATAAGCTTGAAGCCTTGGCCATTTGTGAGCTGGACAGGTACAGCATATGGAGACTCCATAGTCTGAAGGAACATTGGCTTCTTTCCCTCAGGCATCTGCAGGATCCTAAGTGTTGTTTTTGCAGGTCTGTTAGTATCTGACAACTGAGCTGAGGACATCACCCTTTCTTTCTCAAGCTGCTGGGTGATGATAGCATCTGAATGCTCTTCAAGTATCTTGCCCAAAGCCACAGCATTGCTCAAAGTTGAAGGACCACCCTCACCCTCAGAAGACATAAAACCCTCCTCTTTTTTCTCCGACTCTGATAAACATTCTTTATTGTCAGTCTCCGGCATCACTGGAATGGGTAAATCATCAACAGTAGCTATGCACTCATCAACCTCAATGTCGCTATCTGATACTCGTTCTAATGAATTATTCTCTCTGGCAGAAGCTAGATCATTAACACATGTACTGCTTTCGTCCCCAGTTTCTACAGATTCTTGTGACTGTTCATCCACAAGTGGAGGAGAGGCAGGTAGTGTTAAACTCCAATCTGAATCCAGCTTTAGTTCATCAAAATCTTCTTCACACTCATCGTCCACCAAGTCTTCCTCTTGGGAATGTTCATCAGCATCCAGAAAGTCAGGGGAACTTCCAAAAGTCTCTTTAGAGTAATTGTGAAAACTAAAAACCTCCTGATTCGGGGAATTTTGCAAAACAATGTCAACTTCTGGGACACCATCTTTGGCATCAGGGGAATCATTAAAACTTGTTTTATTTTGTGGGCTTGTGTCTAAATCAGAGGGATTATCTAGGAGTTGCTCCTTCCTGGGAGAGGAATCAGAGCCTGAACCCGAATAAGAGGTCTTGTTGTTCAATAAATTCGGAGAGAGGGTCAGAGTTGCTGCATTATCAGATAATGAAACCTCACCTCCGTCATCAACAGAGGTCTCAATCTCTTCATCTGCTAAACTGGTGAAAGAAATTTTAGATGAACTTTGCTCTACATCATCGCCTTCAGTCAAACTTGGACTCACTGGTAAATTACCATCAGACTCAATTGTGACAGGTTGATTAGTGGCCTCATCTGCCAGTAATGACTGTGTGGCATCACTTGTCGATACTGTAATCTCAGGAAGAGTGTGCTCACCTGCATATGATTCTGATGACAGCTCGTCAGTACTAGAACCTGTGGAGGATTTAGTAAGCGCTTCTAACAGAGCTGCTTTACCTTCGGTTGGTCCTGTGTGTGAGACCTCAGTTGACTTAGAGTATGAACCTGTAGATTTGGATTTCTCATCCATGGATTGCAGTGGACAATCATGATGTAATGACTTTGTTTCTGAATCGGAACCACTGTAATTGTTTTCAGAAAAACAATTGTTTATTGTGGATAAGTTGGCACAATGTGAGGCTGAAGCCTTGGTAGCAGATGTACCTGAAATTTCAAGAATGTCATCATCAGTCGGGGTTGAATTTGGGTCCACATTTGTTTCATGCTCATCCAACAGAGGTGACTGGTCACCACTGTGATTTTCTATATCATGTGTCTCCAGTTTTACTGAAGCAGGTCCAACTTTGTTTGTCCCAGAATCTAAACTCAGAAGAGATCCCGATCTTTCAGACAGTGAGGAGTAGGGGGAGCTACCAGTCTTTTCATCATCATCAACATTATTTGTGGGTGACATGTCGTTTTTGGTAGTAGGTTCCTGTTTTGTTGGTATAACTTTTAAAACTAAATGCTTTTTACCATCTACCATCTTAAAGCCAATTACTTTTGTGGTACAGTTAGGAGGAATTGAGATTTTATTTTTGACCATGAGAACAGTTAACCCATTGCTGTTGCCAGGATCTAGAATCCCAGACCCAGCACCAAGTTCATTTTCTTGCATCTTTGGCTGTGGTGTCGTTGATGTAACTGGGTAGGAACATTGTGGCTCACTCTTTAGAGGACCTTTACTCCACTTGTTGCCCTCCTTCTTCACACCCACAGCTCTTTCAAGAAATTGTTGTGTTTCCTCCAACGTCTTTTCAGGATTAAACAATCTGCCACTGTGGTCAAGCAGACCTACTCCAGGGTAAGAATTTAGCTTTGACATCCACTGTGGTTCCCTGGACCCTCCAGCAGGAGGACTCTTTTTAAGCAGCAGCTTCAGTCCTGGAGAATTAACTTTCGAATTTTCCTCAATTGACCGCCATCTGTTTGTCCTATCCACTTCATCTCCATGAGCCACAGTCATATGCTTACTTAGATACTCCCTTCGTGCAGCACCATAACCACACAACTGACACAAGAAAGGAAATGTTCCAGAGTTGACTTTCCCAGAGTGGCCCATTCTTTGTGTGGGACTCATGGATGCAAACTTCACACATTTGTGGCTGGCCTCGTTGTGATGATGAATGTGCTGAACAAAAGTGCCCGCATCTCTGGTAGAGAATTCGCATTTCTTACAGCGAAACAGTCCATTACAGCTGTGGCACATAATAAAATGCCTGGTGAGCAACAGTAGAGAGTATTGGACTCCATCGTTGCAAATCTCACAGGTGACCAAAGCGTCTCGATGTCCAATTCGATGCCGCTGAAGAGACGAGAACTCGTTGGTAACAAAAGAACAAAGGTCACAAGGATAAGTTGGAAGTGTTCCTTTGTGGGCCCCTTGAAAATGTTTCAACAAGTCATTGGGGCTGTAAGTGGTATCCCCTTTGCATTCAGAGCAGCAAAAACTGAGTATTTTTCCAGAGAAAATAGCACCCTGTTGGAGTTTACATGGGGATTTCTCTGAGGCCTTGCTCTCCGTGTGAGAGTTATCAGTACCTGACTCCACAGATTGTGTTTCATCTTGGACACAAAGGTCATTATATGCAGTGTCTTCTGTCTGATTTGCAACCTCTTTTGATGGCAGCAACGCAGCGACTGATGAATCTTTCTCAACATCCTCGTTCTGGTCATGGCTTTTTGATGGATCATCTGGAGTGGCCTCCATGTCTTATAATGGATCCTGCAAAAGACAACAAAATGATAAGATAAATATGTCTCATTTTTAGTTATATGGCTAAACTGAGATAAATAACAGTTAAAAGCTTCTAAAGTAGTCCAGTTTGTCCATTTAAGTTAGGACTATGTTTTAACCTTATATAACAAAGATCAGCTGGCCAGCAGTTATAAAGTAAATTTATGAAAAGCTAGAAAACCACTGCAAAAACTGAATTTGATCCTTGTGTTATATCTCAGTAAGGAGATCAACATTATATTTCCACTTTAACGTTAGCAGATCATAAACCAATGAACACCACCATGACTGGCATGAGTTTCTTTCCTCTAAAAATCTACTCCAGTCAGCACTAATATCTGATCTACAGTCTGTAGGTATCACCATCAATATCAAAAACACAATTTAAAGGTTTTTAATTTTAACATATAAATATATATTTATATCGCTGATCTTCCAACAATTTTGACAAGCTTGACCTCCACAGAACATGGGTCTATTGTTAAAGATCAGTAATTTCACTGATAAATGAACATATCATTTTAGTGATAACATGAAAAGTCTCCATTACACAAAGGTTGAGGCCAACAATGTCCAACAGCACACATGGCCACTTCTCCCACCATATGGGAGAAACTTCTTGCCAAGATCTAAATAAATGTCAATTTGAAAAAATTATTAAACAACCCTGATATTAATGGTAGTCAATCAAATTAGTAAGCTGTAGATTCTGTAGACAATCAGTTTCTGTATACTGCCAAGTGAAAGTGTACTGTGATACTGTGTATCACATACTGTGTATCACAGTAGGGACATTACACACTTACTGTCCACTGTATAAGGAACACCTGTACAACTGCACAGTCATGTAGTTATTTAAATCAGCCAATCGCACTGCAGCAGCACAACGCATAAAACCATGCCGAGCAGGACAAGAGCATATAGAAATGTTCATATCAAACACCAGAATAAACTCGTTTTAACGGCACAAAATACAAAACAAAACAAAACCTGTGATTGACTAATAGCTCCTGGGGTAACAACTTCTTGTTCATAGCTTTTAGCTTTTTAGCTGCCAGGAAGGATAGAGCAACCTATATAATTACTCTTTACAACCATGATGGGCAGAAACTTTAGGTTCCACTCCGATTAGCCAATAATCATAAACACAGGCTCAGCCAACATGCACAGGTTAAGATTAGGATAGTAGAGGGGAAAAGTAGCAATATTAAAAACACCTGGTCTGTTTCCAGTCTCCAACTATCCAGTTTGGGTGTTTTGAACACCATTCTGCGTGAACCGAAGAGACTGCGGTGTGTGAAAACTCCAGATTGACAGCAGTTTATAAAATACTCCAACCAGCCCATCTTGTACCAACAACCATGTTTAAAATAAGAAGGTGACACTTTTATTCCCCATTTTGATGTTTGATGTAAACACAGCCTGAAGCTCTTGACATGCATTTGCATGATTTTTTGCATTGCGCTGCTGCCGAATGATTGGCTGGTTAGATAACTGCATGAATGTACAGGTGAAGTGTTCCTGATGGGTGTATGTTGAATGTACATCAATGTCGTAAAAAAGGAACGAAAACCACAAAAAAAAAAAAACAAAAAAAAAACGAGCCAGATGGATAAGAAGTCAAAAAGGAAGAACAAAGAATTACACCTACAAACTAAGATATTATGTTGGAATATAGAGCAAAACCAGTGCAAACCACTGGTTACCAACCAACTGATGATTTAGTGCAAGTGCGGGACCAACTTTTTTATAACTAATTTGCATGTTTTCTTAAAATCTATAAAAACATCATCTTGAACCTCGCCTAACAATTATTATAGGCTATTATTTTGTTTTAAGGATATAATTTTTTCTAAAGACTTTTTGAACACCTACTAAAATGGTTAGCTTATGTCTTTTACTGACTCATCATGTTTACATATACAAAATGCTTTGATAAAAATAATCGGTCAGCTGGATAGAAGCACAATGGACTGCTGGAAGATATCACATCATCAATAAATGTATATTATTATATAAGATAAATATACTTACGTCTCATCATTTCTTTGATAAAATAAATCTCACATGGATACTTTTGACCTGAGGATGAAAACCTGCTTTTATTATCATAAAGACTCCAATGCTCAGACCAGTCTACCTACTTGGTACTGTTTGGTATACTTTACAGAAGGGTGCCCAACTCCAGTCCTGGAGGGCCAGTGTCCAGCACAGCTTGGAGGTTTCTCTTCCTCAAACACAGTTAACAGGTAAGTGCAATCAGGTGTGTTTGAAT
>JAOVVF010000051.1:13830148-13843132 GCA_028565595.1 Duopalatinus emarginatus | reverse complement strand
CTATTTATTTTTAGACACTAAGACCTTTCAAGCTCTCACGGGCCACATAAAAGGAGGTGGTGGGCCACATTTGGCCCGCCGGCCTTGAGTTTGACACATATGGCTTAGGCTATGCATCGGGTCACATCATACCACCCTGTAGTGGATTTACAAAACAAAGTGTATAGCCGTTGCTCAAGGTTATATACCTTGATAACTTTATTTTACCTTTGGATAACCTAATGTGCCAATAACATTGTCCTCTGGCAGATCTGTGTACCATCTTGGAAAATTGATTAATTGATTGATATCTCGGATATGTACTGATTGGAGGTTATAAAAATCTCTACATCACAAAGTTTATACATAGTAAACAACAGAAATGAGTACACCTCTGTGCAATATCTCTTAAATGTCAAATCATTCAAAATTGTATGATCTATTGTATTATCTATTATCATTTATACAGTACTACTGAGATCTCAAATTTGATTATTCAAAAGGTGTTGATTCATTTTCTATAACAGCAGCTCAGAATGTCCTAGCAAACACGTTATCACCACGTTGTCGACTTTCTTACAGCATTGTTAAAAGGTATTTCTATTTATGTTGTCTGAACAATGCTGTCACAATGTTGTCACAATGTCATTTATAACTAATGTTGCCATATGGAACGATGATCTGTTGGCAACTTTGCAAAATTCTGCAGTTTCAACCACAACATTATTAGTATTTTTCCTAGGCAGAAAGTCCCCTTATGGTGTGGTAAGTAGCTTTGGCTGGTTTTACATGCCATATTAAGTGTCCAAGTTCACATACAACAGTTTTGTTATTCCTGCTCTAAGGACCAACTAGTTTGTACCTTTCCCTGCAGCACATTCGATCAAGCACTCCAGGTAAATATCAAACCTTTAACAAATTACATTTCAGTGTTGTGACAATGTAGACAGCACCAAGTTAGGCAATGTTGTGGGCACCAAAATAATAGGTTGTCACAATGTTACCATGTTTACTGGGATAGTACAAGCTGTAATTCATTACATTGCTCATCCTATTGAATCACAGGGGGCTACTGGCATCTATCATAACAGTCACAGGTAGAAAGGCAGGGAAACACCCTAAACAGATCACCAGTCGATTGCAGGGCAGACACACAGACACATACATACACCTAGGGGTAAATTAGTATTTCCAGTTCACCTCACTGTTTTGGACTGACGGGAGAAAACCAGAGCAAGTAAACACGAATATGGGCAGAAGATACAAACTCCACACAGAAAGGAGACTCATCACCTGGCTGGGGAATCAGCGTTTCCCACTGCAATGCCTAAGTCTAATATGATCTATTATAAACATGTTGTTTAACAAAGAAAAACATTTCATTATTTATAGGGTGAGGCATTCTATATAAAGGCAGCATTGGGACACAGTTGGTAGCGCTGCCATCTCACAGTAAGATGAAGGGCATGGGTTACAGTGTCGGGTTAGAGACAGGGACCTTTCCATGTGGAGTTTGCAAGTTTTTACTGTGCCTTTTTGGGTGTCCTCCCTCTAATGTTGCACATATTAAAGTTATATATTTACTCAAAATAATGTATAATTTATTTATACATTTATATAATGTATAATTTATTCATTTGTAAATTAAATAATTTATCTATTTGTGTTCTACTTATGTAGAACTTTAATATGTGTAACTGATGTACATATTTTTTAATGTAAACCAAACTGACATTTTAGAATGCAGCACCCCAGTAGAAGAATAAGTATCTTATATAATAGAAAGAGCTTTTCAGTGTCAGCACTTTGTAATGCACTTTGTTTCCTCCCATGAGACTATTGTCAGGACAGAAAACATTTTGCCTTCTGGTTTCTCACTAACATGACAATCAGAGTTATTAAAAAGAGGGTGAGGCCGGCAAAAGACTATATAAAGACTTTTATAGCTGCTGTACCATAACTAATATCAGGAACTAACTTGTCTTACAAATGAATGTTAAATAACTATCAACAGTAAAAAGCACAACCTGTTATTCGTTAATAAATTAAAGTTGTTATAGTTGGCAAATTGCATCATACCACCCTGGATTTACCTATAACACTGTGTCCCTTTGTGTTTTCCTTTCCAAAACAAAGTGTATAGCCATTGCTTAAGGATATGTACCTTAATAACTTTATTTAACCATTGGATAATTTATTGTGTCAGTAACATTGACTGCTGGCAGATTTTTGCACTATTTTGAAATCGATAGTGTGATTGACATCTCGGTCATACTCTATATATCAAGGTTTGTATACAGTAAACAACAGAAGTGAGTACACCCCTGTGCAATATTTCTTAAATGTAAAATAATCACAATTGTATCACCTCCCAATAATTGCATTATTTCTAACTCCATAAGTAGAGTATTTCCTCCTATGCACAATCAAAAACAAATATTTTAGAAAGACTATGTTGAAAATACAGGCCTCAAAGTAGAAAATCACTGAAACATATGCTTATGTGGAAAATAATTAATAGAGGAATTTGGTATGAGACCAAAATAAATTTGTTAGGCTCAGATGGGGTCTAGCAAGTTTGGCATGAACCTGGCTAGGACTACCACAGTAAATGCTTAGTCCTGACAGTGAAGCATATAATAATATGAAGCTGCATGAGTGCAAAATGTGTTATGGAGGTGACATTTATATATGGCACCATGAATGCCTGTGTATATACCAAAATACTGGCTGATATGGTGACTCCCAGTAGCTCCAGAAGCTTGGAAGATGATTAATCCAGCATGGAAACAATCCAAAGCACACTGCCAAAATCACAAAAGAGTTTCTAAAGAAGAAAAAAGTGAAAACTATGGCCAGGTATGTTGGCTGACTTTAATCCAATAGAACACCCTTGGCGCATTTTAAAGAAAGGTAAAGCAAAACAGCCTCTCCAGCAAACAGCAGCTGAAAAAATTACTTATGAAAAATTACTCCAGAAATTTGTGCAACACTGGTATCTTTCTATGCTAAAGAAGAGGATTGAGTCTGTCATAAAAAATAAAGGTAGACACAATAAGAATTGAAAATATAAACAATTTGAATCTCTAGCAGATGAACACAGTGATATTTGAGAAGTGAAATGAAGTTTATAGGATTTACAGAAAGTGTGCAATAATTATTCAAACAAAATTAGGCAGATGCATAAATTTGGGCACCCCAACAGAAAAATGACATTAATATCCTCCTTTTGCAGAAATTAACAGCCTCCTATAGCTTCCAATGAGAGGATTCTGGCTGAAAGTATTTTGGACCATTCTTCTCCAACATCTCTGGTTCAGTCAGGTTTGATGGTTTCTAAGCATGGACAGTCCGCTTTAATATATATATAAAATCCAGGTATGTCTCATGATTAGCCACTAAATTTGTGTACATTGGAGAGATTTACATTATAACTGCATTTGACTGAATATATCTGGACAAAAACTTCATAGAGGGACAACATAGAAACATATGAAACATTCAGGCATGTTTTAGATAGATAGATGCATTATCTGTCTATATTTAAATAGCTGTAGTTTTCAACATGATTAATCTTTACCATTAATGACTATACAGACTATCCTGTCCTTAATGTGTACATTTTAAATAGTATTACATTACAAACATTCTAATAGTTTAATAAAAAATAAAATATTTTGGCACTAGAAATGCAGAGAAATATGCACAGAATTTTTTTCTGTAGTATATTGTTTGTGATGCGTTTGCTATGCTAAAGAAGAACAAATATTTTTTTGTATATATTTTTGAATTGTATCTGTGCTTTTGCAATAATTGAAATAAATGAACAAATTAATGACACTACAAAAATTTAAATCGTTCAGAACTTGACTCTGGCTTATTGACTTGAAAAATGTGCACTTGGTACTTGCCTATACATGAGCCTAAAAGACCCAGACCTGCTTCAACTCGAGTGATTAATTCTTGACCTTTTACCCTGATAAGCTATTATTACCCCCTCCCCCACCCCAAAACAAACAAAAAAAGAAGACAGGCCTTTTAATGTAACACTCAATTCATTATGTGACTATTAGAAAACTGAAGGCTCCATACAGCAGGTTTTATCTCAGGAACTTGACCTCATGTCATATTTCTAATTAAATCTTTTTGCATAAGCATCTGTAGCTGGTAGGATTTTGCTGGGTCATTATTTTGATTGTGTTGGTAAAATTTGAATTCCTTTTACGGTGTGTTAGCCATGTTAGAGGTTAATTGTAATTTAAGCTTACGAGATTATAAAGATTATACTCAACTATAAAAATTGCATGTATACACAGCTTTTAAAAATCAGACTTCAAGTTGTTTAATTCACTTATTCAGTAATTTTTTTGTCTTTTGTTGTTTTCAGAAAAGTGCTTTAATAAAATTTTCTTATTTTATATATCAGGGATGATATACAGCCTAATGTGTAGTACAGTTCTGTGTTTTCCTTACTTTAAGATACCTGATACAATACAGCTTTAGACTTTTCAGGGAACTTTGCACTCCTGTTCTACAATGTACAACACCAATGTTAACTATATAAAATGTAAATCACTGTACTTCTGTTCTACAAAGCCGTCTGAATGTAAACGAATGAACTATAGTGCTACAATTAAATTCCCCATATAGTAGGCAATAAAAATAACTTTACACAGAGTGGCCAAGATTAAGAATAGAAAACTTGCACATTTTAAAATTTTCATAATTGTCTTGTAAATGTAAACACTTCTTTATAGGCTACAAATAATTGTCATATGCCATAATTCTAGCCATATGAACTCTGTCATATCAAGTTACTAATGCTAATGTAATTTAAACAATACTATGTACACTTCATGTATACTATGTAATTTGTACTTGTATTCTGTTTGGATATAATGCTATCTTAACTACAAAAAATAAATGTACTAAGCTTTTTTATGGCAGTTATTCTGTTGTTCTGATGACAGCAGAGTAGGTGTGTCTCCTATAGGTCAGGACCTAGAGGTTTGGGATTGTATGCTCACAGCATGACTGATCTGAATTTGACAAAATGATTAATCTTTCATGTCAGTCCAAAGTGAATGCATCCATCACAAGAAAAGATTATCCTAACAAGGTGTGAACACCAGACAGGACCAGTCACAGGGCTACTGTTTGATGTGGATCTTGAGATATCAGGCCTGTCCTGCTGTAAATGTATTGTTTTGATCATGTACGGCCATTAACAGCCATTGAATTGATTAGGCAGCATATCAATCACCCAAACATCTACAATACACCAGGTTAATCAAGCACATTTGCATAAATCAAGCCTGTGGTGATGTCAAAGATCTTATCCAGGGAACCTCTCTTTATGCCACAACTCTTCTTGTGGATTTTAATGTGTAGTTGTAATTTTTTAATGTTACTGTAGATTGTACATTATACATACATGTATAAAAATGTTTATAATGTAAAATTTACAAGAAGTTTAAACACAGCTTCAATTAATCATAATTGTAACACCTCAATGTTACACAAAACCAATTGATGAAAGCTAACTTTGTCATCACATCATAACAACATAATTATTTTTATTATCATAATTAAAACCATTCGTAATTTTTTAAATTAATGAATAAAAACATTTCATAAGAAACAGTACTTAGCAGGCTTCACACTTAACAGCCTTGCTTATTTAACGTAATATTATTAAAACATATTAATTAATTTCCAAGTATATACATTACAGTTTATAGTATATTATAAATAGTACATATAGTAAATATTAATAATAATATTAATGTATTAATGTTATTATTGTTGTTGTTAAATTGGTTTGTACTTATATTTAATTGCATTTTTGATGGATTATGAAATATATCCTTCCTCAAGCAATATCATACAAGTGTGTTTTAATAAACAACAACAAAAAAATGCTGTTTTATGTGCATATAAATGAGGTGTGAATTAGGGTGTGGCAGGTGACAATGGCTGATGTTCATTAGTGGATGTCCCAGAGCTCTAACTTTCAGACCTGTGTAACTCCACCTTCTTTTTGACCAAGGAATTCTGGGATAAATACTGCCAGGCCTCAGTACTGAAACATAATCACAAGCAGCAAGAAGTTAATCTTCTCTGCTAACTAAAGTCTTAACTCTTAATTAGCCCTACACTGTGGTCTGAGGAAAGGACAGTTATTTTAATTTACGAAGAATTCCCAGCCATGTGGTCTGATAGCATTGTTGGTAAGGACAAACTGATAATGTTTTAATTTTCTAGAATTATTGGTGATATCTGTTTACTCTTTAGCTTTCTGTACATTTCTCACACTATCACATTGATCTGTTTTGAAAAAAATATATGTCTTTTTTTTATATTCTGTAATATAACAGATAATTTTTTTTTTACTTTAGGTAAAGATGGAGCATCTCAGGCCAGTAAAATTGCAGGCCGGAGGAAGAGGACCAGTTTTACCAAAGAGCACTTGGAGCTTCTCAGAATGGCTTTTAGTGTGGACCCGTACCCTGGAATTAGCGTTAGAGAAAGTCTATCTCAAGCCACAGGACTCCCGGAGTCACGAATTCAGGTAAATGCCCAAACAAATTACTCAGCTTTTCACATATATTAGATATTTATCATAACCCTAAAAGCTATATCCCTTGTAGTTGTGTATTATTTAATCAAACTTGCATATCCTTTGTCTTAAACAGGTATGGTTCCAGAACAAGAGAGCAAGAACCCTAAAGAACAGAGCCACTAGGACGTCACCTCAACCAGAAGCTACATCTTCACTGCCCAGCCCTTTCCTTCCACCTCATATGGTCAGTGTGAGAGAGAATAGACAACCAACATTTAACAACACTCAGCTGAGAGAGGACAGTGAGCAGGATTGCTTCTTTACTGACTTGTCTCCACAAAGCTTTGGCCTTCCACAGAGTGGAGCTCACTGCAGCACTCCATCCATCAGACCACGCCAAGACAGGCTGATGGGCACAAGCTTAAGTCCCTCCTCCTTCCACTCTGACTTGGAAGTTACTCCAGTTGGCTGGGGTTCCATGAGAGTTCAGACATCACCAGAGTGTCTGTGGAGTCCACCAATGCAGGGCACTGGCAACAGCACTAAAGATGAGAGCCAGGTCTTTCTCTATCCTCCACCTCCTTATCCTCATGGCAGCATGAGGTCTGGATTTCTCAACAGTTTGAAGTCCACCTCCCCTGACTCTGCAGATTCTGCGTTTTGGGACATGGGTCTGGAGAACACTTCTCCTATGCCATATTCCCAGGGTGGAAGTGGCCTGTGGGATGAATCAGCTCAGGAGCAGCCTTTGGCCCCGCTGCCAAATCTTTCTTCTCAGTGCCTAGAAGAAGTTCTTGGAGAGATGGAACCAGGCTGGTGGAAGATTAATGGACAGATGGAGCTTCAATAAGACTGTCAAAAAAAAAAAAGACACCTTCTCACCGAGTCTAATAACAGATTTTAAAAGAGAGAAAAGAATTTTAGCTAATTTATGTGAATTTCTCACTTATTTCTCACATTATTTCAAACGTATCTCTCACTACATTGTGACAGGAAGGTGAAATTGTTATTTAAAGTTTTTATTTATTAATTTAATGTAAATCTCTTTCAAAGAGAGGTTGTCCACAGGACTCCTGCTGCATAACTTTACTGATTTATTGTACTATTATTTAAGACCTTTGGTCAAGTTTTACACAATTTTTTACCTATTTATTTCATTATATACTGTAGAACTGGAATGGGGGGAAATGTAAATATTCACTTATTTTGTACAATAATTTATTGGAAATAAAATGTTAAGCAGATAAACGTGTTATTTACTTATTTATTTCGTTTAAGTTATTTTCTATTTTATCCTTTTTTGTAACATTTATTCGATTCCTAAACACAACTCGGTGTCGGAACTATCAGACTCGGAGCACTTTGTTTAGCCCGGCGAGATATTCTCGACGGAAGCACTTCCGGATGTGGAGCACACGTGAAAATATCTACTAGTGTTCGCACGATTTGTGGCTATGACATGATGATAGAAACTCACTGGGTCAGTTTAAAGTCAGTTTAATATTCAGTATCAGTTGTTTTGAGAAGAAGTGGGTCTTAAAGGTGAGTGCTTTATTTTATAGAAGTTAATTATTCATTTATAGAGGTTGCAATCTGCCTTTTTACAGCAGATCTGCATTCTGTTACTGTGGTGTTGGTGACTGTGGGGAGAGTGTTTACAGCCAGCCTCACAATCCTACAGAGAGTAAAGTTATTTTTGATAATATGCTGGTGCTGTCTTTTACATACTGGGTCCTTGTCATATTTCACTTCAACTGAGAATTGTGACCAGACTATAATGCAGTGGTAATGGTTGTATTTGTAAGACAACAATGGACTAGGTTAGTATAAGAGGTTAGAATACCTTTTGAAAGTTTTTGAAATCTATGGTTTTGTGTTGTGTAGGTGTGAAGATGGAGGTAAAGGAGCAGAAACGACATCAGCACAAGCACAGTGGCCCAAAGGCTGAGAAGAAGAAGAAGAGGAAGCTAAAGGATCAGGGTGCAGAACTGGAGCAGGATGAGCGCAAAAGAAATCCTAAAGCATTTGCAGTGCATTCAGCCGTGCGCATGGCCAGGACTTTCCACAGGTCAGTGTACACTTCTGTCATGTGTATTATGAGTTTGTGCAGTGAATTACACATTATTATAGTGCAGGTTGTAAGCAGTATGACTTTAAAATAAAAGAATGTATGAGTTGAAATATAAAATTTTTGGTTTTAATATAGGAGTCTTTCCATATGTTATTAGAGAACCATATCTACAAATCACACTTTTTTTTACTGTCTTCATTCCTATTTTGTGGAGTCTTAACATTCTATCATTTTAAGTAATCTGGTTATCTTTAAAGTGAAATGAATGTTCACTACACTCAGGTTTGGCAACTGTCCCATCTCATTTCGAACTTTCTCTTGTTAGCCCATGAACAGTTCAGGAGTGGATGTAAAATGTAATAACAGGTTGTTTTCCTGTTGACTTGGGCAGCCGCAGACTTGTAGTTAAGAAACCTGCCTTAGGACCAGAAGGTCTCAGGTTCGAGCCCTGCAGCTAACAAGACTCTAGTCAAGTGCTCTTGAGCAAAACACCTAACCCCCAAATGCTCCCTGGGCACTGTGGATAAGGGCTGCCCATCACTCTGGGCATGTGTGCTCACGTTCTCCCTAGTGTGTATGTCATAGCTTTCTGTAAAGTATCTAAAGCCTTAGCTATATTTGAGATAGTTGTTAAGTTTTTTTCAGTTACACAGCTGCCTGAGATGCAAGCAGTGACACTTGTTTTGTTCCTGTGGTGGAAACAATGTACTTGAGTATTCATGGGCCAGCAGTGGGCTTGTGGTTAAGGAAGCAGCCTTGTGTCTGGTAGGTGCTCCCCAGGGTGCTTTATTAGGAGAACTGTAAGTTCATGCAATTATCAACCAATCATGTGGCAGCAACACAATGCAAAAACTATTGCCAATACAGCATAAAAGCTTTCAACACGGCAACTTTGGGAAAAAAAAGATTGTTTACTTGTTCTCTGATATATTCCACTCTGTGACACAGGTGCCATTGTAGTCAGATAATCAATGTTATTCACGTCACCTGCTGGTGGTTTTGTTGTGCTGTTTGGTGCTTGTATGTGTGTACTCAATCTATTTATCTACAGTATCCTTCTAAAAACAACTCGTCAAGAAAGAAAAAAGTTTTTCTTGAATTTGTAATTAGTTTTTTCAACAGAAAAAGTAAATGCGATAAGCAGAATGTTTAAAGATGATTGTACAGAGACGTGAGATTATTTGTAATATTTTATTTGTTTATAGTTACCACTTCAAGTTTAACACAGTTGTCTGATCTGATGAGTTCATGGCACTATTAAACCCAGTAATCTGAAAACCATTTGTAACATTCTCACTTCAGACTGATGTCTTATTTTAGTGTGCCTTATGTATCCAACAGCTAGTCTTTAGTGGTCACACTGAATGATTACAGTAGATACCTTTTTAGTGAAGTAAGGTAATTATTTGGACCATTTTATTTTTCATCTTTGTTAGTTTTAGCTGATTAACTCTTTCTTAGGTTATTATTATTATGTGAATATGCAGCTTTTAAGATATGGATTTTTTTTTTCACTATTATGCTAAATGCATTTCAGTGGTTAAAGCATGTCTAAAAATAGAATTGTTGTCTTTCTTTTTTTTAAATACACAACCTTTCTGAACAAAATTGTGGTGCGTCTAAGAATTTATTACTTCCTACTTATTTTTGTTTAAAGAGTAGATGTTAAGCTTTTATTTTAATGTTTTTTTTTTTCTGTTTGTGTTTCCCATTCTGCATAGAACTCAAGACATAAAAACAAAGAAGCATCACATACCTTTAGTAGACCGCACACCTTTGGAGCCTCCACCTGTCGTGGTGGTTGTGATGGGACCCCCGAAAGTGGGAAAGAGCACCCTCATCCGCTGCCTGATTAAAAATTACACACGGCAGAAGCTTTCAGAGATCTGCGGCCCTGTAACAATAGTATCAGGTGAGTTAGTGGTTCTCACATGTTCCTGTTAAACCTTCCTTTAAGGTACATAGTTTCTTTTATGTAAATAATATGTGGTTTCAATGTGTCTCTTTCACTTATCCGTAGGAAAGAAACGGCGCCTGACCTTTATTGAGTGTAACAATGATATCAATACCATGATAGATTTGGCAAAGGTCGCAGATCTGGTAAGTGGGTCTTTGTATATGTTAAAAGTCATGTATGTATATATCAGGCAGCACGGTGGTGTCATGGTTAACACTGTTAACACGGTTTCCTCCTACAGCCCAAAGACGAGCATGTTAGGTTGATCGGTCACTGTAAATTGCCCATAGGTGTGAGTGTGTGTGTCCGCTGATGAGGGCTCAGTCAGGTTATTTACTCCTGTAAAGCATGAGTACGGCAAACTCCTGACTCATCTTAGCAGTCAGTCATCGTAAAATGATGATGGCGGTGTATGTATACATCAACTGATTTCTTTTTCCCTTTACCAGGTCCTGATGCTCATAGATGCTAGTTTCGGCTTTGAGATGGAGACCTTTGAGTTCCTCAACATCTGTCAGGTCCATGGCTTTCCTCGTGTCATGGGAGTGCTCACACATTTGGACTCCTTTAAAAATAACAAGTCGCTCAATAAGACCAAGAAACGTCTCAAACATCGATTCTGGACTGAAGTGTACCAGGTAAAAGCTGTATACCTCTAAATCCCCAGTCTTAATGATTTTAAACTACCAAATTACTGCCTCATATAACTCACCTTATTGTCTATTTAACTGAAAGGGAGCCAAGCTGTTTTACCTGTCTGGAATGGTTTATGGCGAGTACCAGACACAAGAAGTGAAGAACCTTGGCCGATTCATTTCAGTCATGAAGTTTAGACCCTTGGTGTGGCAAACCTCCCACCCATATGTCGTGGCTGATCGGTAAGTGGCCAGTACTGTTACAGCTTCAGGGTCCCTGGTTTGATATGAACTCATATTACTGATTAAGGTTCTATGTGGATTTCCTCTGGGTTTCTTGCACTTGTCAGGGTCCAGTAAAGGAACTGACAGTGCTAAATTGCCCCTAGGTGCAAGTCTGTGCATGCCTGGTGCACTGCAATATACTAATGTCCCATTCAGAGTCCTCGCCTCATGCCCAGTTTTCCTGGGATAGGCTCTACATCCACCACATTCCTAAACAGAATACAGTGATTATTGAGAGACCTTTATTTTTTTTCCTCCTGCACACTAAGGATGGAAGATCTAACTGATCCAGAGGCTGTTCGATTAGATCCTAAATGTGACCGAACTGTCTCTCTGTATGGATATCTGCGTGGGACATTCCTGAAGAACAAAGGCCAGGTTCACATTCCAGGTAAAATAGATAAAATGTACCCATTTATGAAATTATTGACTGTGAGGTTTTGAAAAACTGCAGACTTTTGTTTTTTAATTTAGGTTATGTTGGAACCACATAAAACTAGTGATCAACTTAATTCAGTTTAGTATAATGAAACACTTTTTGTCTATTTTTCCTGTCCAGTGGTGAAAATTAGATTAATCCAAAAGTAAAGTAGAAATAAACAACACAGTAGTGCAATGGACAACGAGGACAATTGAGAATGGACAAAAGTATAAAGTTGGGAAAATGTTTAGCAGTGTACATTTTATTAGTTGTTTCTCAAGACACTGTTATAGACACACATGATGGGACTTTGTAACATATTAGAAATGTGCTTTACAGGAGTAGGAGACTTCTCTGTATCAGACATCAGCTTCCTTCCTGACCCATGTCCACTGCCAGACACGCTGAAGAAGAGAGCTCTGAACGAGAAGGAGAGACTGTTGTACGCTCCCATGGCCGGGGTTGGAGGAGTGGTGTATGATAAAGATGCAGTGTACATTGACATGCCTGCTGGCCATGTCAAAGAAAACCAGGTAGGGCCACTTAATTTCTCCTCTTACAAAAAAAAAATCTGTACTGTTTTTGATTACCAGTAAGGCTGAACAGTATGACCAAAATGTTAATCTACACTAAAAAGTCATTTGAGAGTTGTTGTCTGCCCCCCCCCCCCCCCCCCCCCCCCCCCCCCCCCCACACACACACACACACACACACACACACCACTCCATTGTCCTTTAATCACACTTCTGACAGTGTTTTAATGTTTGTTTATACCTCAGTTTATTCCCCACTTTGGTGGGGAAATAATCACACAATAAGAAATAAATCTTTTGAATGAAATCATGTGTGCCACAATTATTGGCACCCCTGCTGTAAGTACTTTGAACATACATCTTTTGCTAACAAGACAGCACTTAATCTTCTCCTATATCTCTTCACAAGATGAGCTCACCCCACAGGTTTTCTATTGGGTTGAGGTCTGGGGACTGAGATGGCCATGAGAAGAGCAGTAGATTTGAGTAGATTTGGCCACGTTTAGGGTCATTACCTTGCTGAAAGACCCAGTGAAGACCC
>JAOVVF010000051.1:13804748-13827016 GCA_028565595.1 Duopalatinus emarginatus | reverse complement strand
CAGAGGCCACCAGATTCTGATTCAAAATGTCCTGATATTTCAAAGAGTTCATGATCCCATGTATCCTTACAAGGTTCAGGCCCACAGCATCACCGATCCTCCCCCATACTTAACAGTGGGTATGCGGTATTTTTCTGCATACTCATCCTTGGTGTTACAGCAGACCCAATACGGCAGAGAGTGTTTGTTGCCAAAAAGCTCTATCTTGGTCTTATCTGACCAGAGCACACGGTCCCAGTTAAAATCCCAGTACCACTTGGCAAACTTCACCCGTTTATGCTTATGAATATAACTCAGAAAAGGCTTTCTCCGTGCATGCCTCCTAAACAGCATGTTGGCATGTAGATAGTGCCTGATGGTTGTTTGGGAACCTCATAACCCCAAGATGCTACCATTTGATTCAATTCTCTTACAGTGAGCTTTGGAGAACTTTTTACTTCTCTTACCATCCTTCTCACTGTGCGTGGTGGCAAGATACACTTGCGTCCTCTTCCAGGCTTGTTTGTCACAGTTCCAGATGTTTTGAACTTTTTGATGTTTGCTCTGACTGTAGATAAGGGCATCTGCAGGTGAGCGGCTATTTTCTTGTAGCCATTGCCTGATTGATGAAGGTCGACACACATCTGCCTTACTTGAATATTGTGTTCTCTTGTCTTTCCCATGTTTGAGTGAGTAAGAAAAATAGGCCTCTGTGTTATGCCATATTTATACCCCAGGGAAACAGGAAGTGATGAATTACTAATTAAAGGTTCCTAGATACTTTGATCCACTTTATAAACTACAGTAGAAATGACATAAATGGTTCATATACATTTATTTCCAAGAAATTAAGGGTGCCAATAATTGTGAAACAGGTCATTTTATGGGAAATAATTATTTCTATTCTTTTTATTATTATTTTTTATTCACTTGAGTTGAAGGTTGCTTTTTCCAAAAAAAATTCAGAGTGAGATTATGCCTCTGCAATAAAAAATTACATTTATTTTAAGGCATTTTAACACATTTTAACTAGGGGTGCCAATAACAATATATATATTGAATTTAGAAGATCTATAGGTTTCTATACATCATCCATCATAAAGTGTAATGTCATTGATACCCCTACGGATGACATAGCAAAGAACAACATTCTGGTGTGTTTTTGACATGTTTAATCAGCCTGCATTGATGCATTTTCTGTAAAAGAGCATCTGACTTTCCATGACAGGAAGAGGTGCGTCCGGCCACAGAGCTGATGCAGTCTCTAATGGGCACACAAGCAACTCTGGATGCCAAGATTGCTGCCAGCAAAGTCTCACTGTTCACAGGAACTGCAGCGCTGTCTCCAGAGGAAGTGCAGGAGAAAAGGTATAGGTCGATTGTTTCGTTAGTTTAACATGTTTTTTTCCCTTTAGTATATCTTATGAGTGTTTGTGTTTTGCATGCAGTGGAAAGGAAGGACCTGTGGAGAGCCTAGTGTGGGACACAGAGACACAGAGACAGAGGAGGAAAGCTGTTTTTAGTGGGGAAACAGAGAATGACAATGTTGAAGGAAGTGACGAGGAAGAGTCTGATGATGAAGATGAAAGCAAGAAGGAAAAGGTAGATGAGGAGGGAGATGACGAAGAGGACGAGGAAGATGAGGAGGATGAGGATGAGGAGGAAGATGAGGATGAGGTGGTGGAGGATGGAGATGAGAGCAAACTGAGTCAAGTGGCAAAGAATGACAACAGGAAAACAGATGCAGTGCCTCCCATGAAGCGACAGAAGCTGGAGGAAAATAAAAAAGACAGCCAGCCTGTGGCAGAGATGCCTGCTTTTGCAGACAGTGATGATGACCTAGAGAAAAGTGATGATGATGAATCAGAAGAAGAAGAAGAGGAGGAGGAGGAGGAGGAAATAGAGGAAGAAAAACAAAAACCTGAGAAAAGAAGTTCAGCACCTCCAGACTCTGGTCACTGCTCTGAAGAGGATGGTGAGGAGGATGGTGAGGAGGATAGTGATGACGAAAGTGACGAAGTGGAAGGTGATAGTGACTCCGAAATGGAAGAGCAGGTGAATATTAAACCAGCTTCGAGAGAGACTGCAAGACTAAAGGCGGCTCCAAGTGGTGATGAGGAGGTGGAGGAGGATGACGAAAGGGATGGTGATGAAGTGGAGGAGGAGATGGATGCTGAAGATGAAGGAATGCTGGAATCTGAAACTTCTGGTACTTTCTCACTTATGTGTTTTCCGTTATGGTCAATGCAATTTATTGAGTCTTTAAACCACTTTATATCCCTAAGCTGCCTACTTTCATTTCAAGGCAATGAATTTATACAGGGGTTTAACCATAACCCAGAATTAATGCTGCATTGATCTCCATTACCTTCTGTTGTTCTGTTTAATGTTAGGTTAACAAAGTTATCGAATGCTGCATACAGCCTTGTTTCTGTAATCACTGTGATGTCGACAAAAACGGCCACTATTGCAGCAGAACACACAGAATGTGATAAGATAAACTGTGGTTCATGTATCACAAGCCATTAATGGGTGGCGTTGTGTAGCCATAACCTGTAGTTCTTATTACAAAGACTTACCCTGTCCTTCTGCATGTGTTTGATGCGTGTCTTTTAGGAGCACTACGCTGGAAAGAAGATTTGACCCGGAAAGCCATGGAAGCACATCAGAGACGACAACGTGCCGCACCAAACCTGCGCAAGCTGGTGTACGGCACAGGTGAGTGAGCAAGAGGCATGCTTGAAGATGGATCCACTTCTGTTATGAAAGTAGTACACTGGTTTATGGAACATTTTGAGGTCTACTGAGTACTTTTGTGACTGACTGAAAGCATGAGTGTATTGCATGGAAGCTAGTTTGCATTTCTCATTTGTTTTTGACAGTGGTGGAGGAGGAAGCAAACAGTGAGGAGGAAGAGTTGGGTGGGTTGTTCAAAGTTAGTCGGCCAGAGAAGAGTAAGAAAGTAAGAGCGGATGCTGTGGACTGCTCACGTTTCCAGCCCAATGCGAGTCATGACTGGGACCAGGAGGAGGTGAAGAGCGTGGCCATCACACAGGCTTATATAAATCATGTTGCTTATACAGTTCAGTCATAAGTAGCGGTGCGAATCTCTCTGTCTTGGCGATTTAATTCTGATTTTTCTATTCAACTGGTCTATATATTTTGTTTAAATTCTGTGATTGACCAGATGAAACGACAATGTAAACTAATAAAACATTTATTAAAAACAATACTTTCCGATTCCTTACCGCATCAAATATTTTTACGTCGTTTTATATTTATACCATAAATAGGATAGTGATGAAATACTGTAACTTAAATGACCAGTATTAGGTTAGTCCATCATTAAACAAATAATTCAAAATATATTAATACAAGAGTAGCTAAATATAGACTTCAGTCTCCCATAGTGCGTAAAACTTTAACTGAATAAAATACAGACACTATGACACTATGTCGGTGCATTACTGCGTTTATATTTTTTAAATAATTTTGTTGAAATGGAGTCCGCTAGCAAGGGTGCTGGCTAACTAGCTTGCTGTATGGTGGCCTAGACAGCCTTCCTCTACGGTGGCTGAGTGGACATGTAATGCAATATGAGGTACTCTCTGGAGTAGGAGCAGCAAAAAAATTAAACTTAAACACGTTTTAAAATTTTGAATAGATTCAGAATCGCCAGGACTAGAAATTGTGATTTTTTTTTTTTTTTTTAAGAATCTTTTTTTTTTAATACCACTAGTCACAAGTATTTAGGAAACTGAATTACGCATACACTTGTACTGTGCTGAACATGTTCATGCTGTATTGAATTGCACTGTACTGATGCTTTTCAGATGTTGGCCTCTATAAGAGACTGCTTTGTAACTGGAAAATGGGAAGAAGATAAAGATGCTGCTACTCTGCTTAAAGAGGATGGTAAAGACATTATTAGCCTATTTTCTTTATTCCAAATGTCTATTGGATCCTTTATAATTGACTTGTCATGCTAGATGAAATGTATGGAGATTTTGAGGACCTGGAAACTGGAGAGGTTCACAAAGCAAACTCTGGGAAGGGAGACGAAGCTGAGGTACTTAACCTGGACAGACATTCTTGCATATCACTTCCACTTCATATTTGTGGCCCTTGTGTTGTTTGTATGTGAATTTGTGTATGCTAATTATAAACAGGAAGATGAGGAGGAGGATGAGGAAGAAGAGGCACCCGCTTTAGTGAAGGTTGATGATGATGAAGCTCAGAAGAACAAGCGTCTGGAAAAGAAGAAGAGGCTGAAGGAGAGGTTCAATGCAGAATATGATGATGGAGATGCTACCTACTTTGATGACCTCAAAGAGGAGATGCAGAAGCAGGCTGAGGTCAGAGGTCACAGCTCAAACATAGCTTACTTTCATCCTAACTTCCATCCTACATTATTAACATGCACAGATCAGATATAACGTTAACACTGCCTGCCAAAATCTACCTGATGTGTCATGATAACCCAGCAGGGGATACAGCACCCAGGTTTAATCTCTCCGTATGTGTCTACAGCTTAACAGGGCTGAGTTTGAGGACATGGATGATGAGACACGTGTTCAGTATGAGGGCTTCAGGCCAGGCATGTACGTGCGACTGGAAATCCCTTCACTTCCCTGCGAGTTTGTTACCAACTTTGACCCACATTATCCAGTCATTCTTGGTGCTTTGGGAGCCAGTGAAGGCAACATAGGCTATCTGCAGGTAAGCATAAATCGTAAGATCTGGACTTAGTCGTTGCTGTCTTCTTCTTTTTGTTCTGCATCTGTCAGAATTGTGAACATTAAATAGTAATTCATGATTCTGCGCTGGTGCCATCTTTCACATTTCTTGTGCTTGTTTATCTCTTTGACCATAGATGCGTTTGAAAAAACACCGGTGGCATAATCGTATCCTGAAGACACGCGATCCGCTCATACTGTCACTAGGCTGGAGACGTTTCCAGACCATTCCTCTCTACCACATTGAAGACCACAATGGCCGCCACCGCCTGCTCAAATATACTCCTGAGCATATGCACTGTGGCGCCTCTATCTGGGGTAGGTCTGCTGCATTTTCCCTGCATTAGTACAAGACGGTGATATTTCCCAAAACTCACTAATAATCTTCTCATTTCTCTCTTTTCCTGTTGCCAACCCTCTGTAGGACCAATCACACCCCAGGGGACAGGCTTTCTTGCTGTTCAAAGTGTTGCAGGCACTCAGGTAAGATCTTTAATATATTAAAATATGGAGCAGCAGTTTTTAACCCATCGTTATTCATGGTTCTTGGTTCAGAGCTGCTGTGGATTCCTCCCTTTAATTTCTTTGAATCTGTCTCACTTTTCCTTCAGGCAAATTTCCGCATTGCGGCCACTGGAGTTGTCTTGGACTTGGACAAGTCTGTGACTATTGTGAAGAAGCTGAAGCTGATTGGATACCCGTATAAGATTTTTAAGAACACCTGCTTTGTCCAGGTAGGAGATCCTGCAAAATCAGTCCACTGTGTACAGCTAAAGCAGTACTTTGTAAGCTTAATCAGGTAGGAGCACTGTAAGTATGTGTGTGTCTCCTGCAGCTGGGATTAGAAATCAAGTGCATTGAGTGTTCTGTGCCATCTGTGACCCTTGTGCTCCAGAGGATGTAATTAACCATGTTTTCAATGCAAGAGAGGTCTGGCAGGGTGCTTGTTTTCTGTGACACTGCCAGTTGGGAGGCCAGGACTTCTCATTCCATGTGGTTCGTAGGTCAAAAATGCTTATGGCAGGAGACAATGTGCACTGAGCTAAAAGAGGAAATGCTGGGAATTCTTAGTTAAATAACCATTGTTCAAAAATAATTGGGCCTTCTGATTGTAAAAGCATGTCTCTGACATCGCCTTTTCCTGCACTCTCTCAGGGAATGTTTAGCACAGTGCTGGAGGTTGCAAAGTTCGAGGGTGCCTCTATCCGCACGGTCAGCGGGATCAAAGGTCAGATTAAAAAGGCTCTGCGGACACCTCCTGGAGCCTTCCGAGCCACATTTGAGGACCGACTCCTCATGAGTGGTAAGTTGGACTATGTACTACTTGTTTGCTCAGCTGTAAACTGTGCAGCCTTGGGTCAATCTGTATTGGAGATGGCTGCACACTTCTGAGGTTGATAGACCCAGCCTGCTAACGTCGAGCACAGAAAACAGAACACTCTGTAATGTGTGTTCTGTGTGTGTGTGTGTGTGTGTGTATATATATATATATATATATATATATATATATAGTGTGTGTGTATAATTGGAATATTTTGTTCTGCAGCTTGTCAGAAACATTTTTGTGAGCCATATAGTTTTAGTACTTTAGCTGAGAAGATGCTGTAGAAGATGCAGTAATCAAGTTTGAAATACAAATATCAGGAGAAACGCACCAGAACCGCCTCCACTACCAGCCGAGTCCATCTACTAGCTCAGTAACTTCCCTACTATCATCTGCTCTTCACAAACTTCCCACTAAAAGCTAAGCTACTACTATTTCAGTGCTGGATACGCATTAAAGTGCCAGAAAAACTGGTACACCAGTCTAACACTTGGTAGGTCCCCCACGGGGCATGGAATCCACAAGCTTGCGAGAATATTTTTTAGGCTATGTTCTTCCTGTTAAATGGTCCACAATTGTGTTGTTCTCCGAGGTGTAGGATTTCTGTGTTCCACAGCGAGTTGCATGACATCCCAGATGTGTTCGATATCGTTGCGGTCTGATGACTTGGGTGGTTTTTACAAAACCCCAAACTCAGATGAGTGTTCCTGTACCCATAATTTAGACATGTGTGACAGTGAATTGTCCTGTTGGAAGAGACCAAACCATCAGAATGAATGCAGGACAAGAACGGGTGTAACTCATCAGGAAGGACACACACATTAACCTATCAGAGGCATATGTAGATGTACCAGGGGTCCCATGGAATGTCAGCTAAACCAGTTTTTCTGACACTTTAGTGTAGTATTCTTCCTGGCCTGAAGTTAGCGTGTGATAATATTTCACGCAACTGAGCCGACATATGATGGGTCAGGATTCGTGGGAAATTGATATGTCTATGATTCCCCTGGTGCAGCACTGACTGTAAATTACCTTGTGGAGTATTTAAAAGCATGGTCATTACTGGTCATATTACTGCCTATTACCTTCTCCCCTGACTTGATAATCATTTTAACAAATAAATCCCAAGTAGTTTTTAAACAATTTGCTTGTTTAGAAGGAAATAAAATCATTGTTTTAGCATTATAATAAGCATTTGTCTTTCTTATCTTGTGTTTGGGTTTCTAGGGTTCATTGCATACGCCAGATGTGTCTGATATACATGTAGGCTTCCTGGCAAACCTGCGAATGTTCAGACTGAACATCCATTAATGGAAAAAGCCTTGAAAATGGTTAAATGTTTTGGAAAAAAAGTATTAGCCCGGTGTAAAGGCAGATCATTAAGCTATAGTGTGTGTATATTTTAGTATATTGTTTCCCCATCCTTCGCTAATTATGATTTAATTCCCTGCCAAGATAACACCATTCTTACCCATCTCTAAAAGAAACTATGAAAGCAGTGAACCTCCTATTCCAAGAAAGGATTTACAGATGGATTTTCAGCTTACCCAAAGGATTTGAGTGTGCAGACAGTAATAGGTGCTCAGTGCTACATTCAGAAAATTTCTTTTTCTTTTCTTTTTTTTTGTCACTCCTGAAGGCTAAGTAAAAAAAAGGTAAAGAGAATTGAGGGCCACTGTCAGCACATTAACACTACCTGAATATAAATGGATCTGCACATAGCTGTATTAATAACAGTCTGTGCTATTGGCACTGTTGGTCCTCTACCAAATTCATCTCTAATAAAAAGTACACAACCGATATGAAACAATTACAGCATGACGAATGTCTGTGGTTGATTATTATTGTCATTGTTTGTGTTTGTAGATATTGTGTTCCTGCGCTCCTGGTACCCTGTCTCAGTTCCTCAGCTGTATAACCCGGTGACATCTTTACTGATGTCTGTTGGTCAGAAGGACAAATGGACGGGTATGAGGACCCTTGGGCAGCTTAAGCACGACTTGGGAATAAGGAACCAACCCAGCCAAGACTCTTTGTATAAGGTAGTGCACTTAATCATGTAAGAAAAAATTAAAAAAGACAAATCTAGACACTTGTATATCAGAATAAATGGCACTAACCCCTATAGATTCCATGCAATTTACCCAGAATTGAACAGATTAATCACAAAATAGCTACTACTGTATCAAAATTTGCAGGAGAATAAAGCCACTACATAAGCTGTCAGTTCAGAACATGGGATGTTTCTGTCAGGTCAGCTCAGGTCTGGTTATATCAGAATGTTAGAGAGAGTCTGTTCTTTCTTTCTCTCTTGCTCTCGATCTCTATTTAACCTCAGCTTTATAGTCACATCACCCCTGTTTGAGCAGTGACCACAGTTCATGCTCTGAGAGCAGGTCATAACAGTCAGAATGAACAGTTTAATTTATAATCACGTTTGTGAAAAGAATTAATCTATTTAACTTGCCTTGATTTCTGTAGCCGATTGTGAGGCAGAAGAGACACTTCAATCCTCTCCATATCCCCAAAGAGCTGCAGAAGGCTTTGCCATTCAAGAACAAACCCAAACAGCTGGAGGGCAGGGGCAAAACCCCTCGGGACCTGCAGAGACCCACCGTGATCCGGGAGCCCCACGAGAGGAAGGTGAGCCTTTGGAGCTGTTATGCATCACTAACAGAATTTAATTTCATTTTCTTGTAATTTTCAAACATCTACAGTTAGACTAATGTTAATCCATGAAGCATGCGTCCAGAGCATAACTTTCCGAATATTGCATCTGTTTAATCCCTGTTGTCGCATTAGTACTGCAGACACCATGCTAGCCAATTTCTAAACCAATCCCCATGAAATCTCTCAAATAATTCTTAAGCAGGACAAGAAGGCTCATATTTTTATCTGGCGTATATTATTATTTATTTATTTTTCTCCATCTTGTTTGTGTGTTATTTAGTAGTTTGAAATTCCTCCTGGACATACATTGATTGTTTCTTGTTGGAACAACACGGATGCTTACTAAAAACCCTGAAGGAAGGCTCCCAGTCACAGTTTTGTAATCTCAGTTACATATTAAAAGCTAAGGCATATTTCTGCCAATATTTGCCTTTCCATATATAAAAAGCAAAACAAAATAACGTAGTCATTGCATTTGACTGGCTTGTTTATATTAAAGTCAAGTAAAGTGACTCATTGACAACAGTGCTTGCACACACAGTGGAGTTTGACTTCCACATTAAACCCATATGTGCAGTGACGTACTCATACTAGGGTGCGGTGTACACACTTGCAGAGAGGTGGGCTACCGTATCCCTGATGCCTGGGGAACAGTTATGGGTTAGGTGCCTAGCTCAAGGGCACTTCATTTCTCCCAGGGATAACACCAGGGATCAACACTGGTTCCTTAACCACAAGCCTATGGCTGTCCCTACAGCATTATAGTATATATAGTATATATAGTAACCTTAATGTAAAATTAGTGTTTCTAATTTTGGATATTGTATGATTCTGAACATATTATATAATCTCAGCTTTTTTTTTTACTTGCACCAATAAAACTCCTCGTTCCATATTATGATAGTTTAAGCTAAAATAGAAAGACAAACTGCAAATGTCATCCTTATATTAGGCAGCTTGTCTTTATTAGAGTGTATAAATCTGAATCGGATGTGTGTTGTGAATTAATAATAATCCTGGAAGGCAGGAAAATTGTGACAGCAGCTGTAATTTCTTTCTTGCCCTCTAATTGTTAAATCATTCTAATTTTCCACCTCTCAGCCACTCAGGCATGTTATAATAGAAGTCTTTCAGACACAGCACACAACACTGGTAGCGTTCTGGCAGGGGTGTGGTGTCACTCACTAAAAGGCACTCATTTATTTTTTTAGTATAGCTATAGGGAAGTGTGCGTTTTGGTCGTAATCATAGCTCAGATACTCAGTATTTGGTCGTTGTTTCTTCTTCAACAACGCATTTGTTTTTCATATCTTTGTTTTTGCTCAACATTTATTTTTGCTTATTTTGTGGTGCCTCTTACAGTAGTGTTGCTGTCTTATAGCTCCAGGAACCCCAGTTATATCCTGAGCATACTGTCTGTGAAGTGGTGCATGTTCATAAGTTCCCGTGGGATTTCTCCATGCGCTCTAGTTTTCTCCCATCTTTCAATAACATTTTAGTAGTTGCTTTGTTGTGTGTGTGCGCGTGCGTGCGTGCGTGTGTGCACGCACATATGGTGTTCTGCATTGGTCTGAAGTACCTTCCAGGGAGGGTATACTCCCTGTAATCCCCAAAGCACATTTCTGGATGTCTTAAGAAGAGAACATGCATCAGTTTTGCACATAGTTAATAAATTTGTGGCCTGTTATGATGTTAAGATCATATTTCTGTCATCAAATTTACAAGGGAATCTCTTTACGTTTTATGTGATATGAAATAAAACTATATTTATTTATTATATCTAGTAGAACTGTGGCTCCACTGCAGCTGTAATTTCACACTGTGCCTATGGGACGATTAAGTGTGTTAAGGTCTGCTAGTGATTGTATCCCATTATAATTTAATTAATGTAGTTACCCTTATGAATTATTAACTAATATTGGAAGCTAGTCGAAATTGCAGTAGCATCTTAAGGGAAAATCTGGGCTGTAATGTGAGCATGAAAGATGCTCAGGAGGAAGATATTTTTTAATTGAGTTTCTGGAATTATAATATCCACAGTTACTTCAATACCATTTATCATACAGGCCTATAGCATTTTTCTCAGTGTGTTGTGTTTGTAGTAATGTTACAGCTCTTGTTTAACTCCTCCCCTCTGCACCAGGTGGCAGCATTGCTCAATGCCCTGAGCACAGTCTACTCTGACAAGACGAAGAAGGCTCAAGCAGAGCAGCACATGAAGCGCAGTGAATTCCTAAAGAAGAAGGAGAAGCAGGAGGCAGAGAAGCTAAAGAGGCAGAAAGAAGAGCGGAAAAAGGTGTACCGTGCTATGGGACAGAAAGAGAAGAAGAAACTCAAGGCTAGCCTAAAGGGAGCTTCTAAGGATAACTGAGCCCTTCTGTATCTAGTTCTGCTGGACTTCAGCTTCTGAGACCACCGGACCTCTATAGTATGTGTCGTAGTGTGATGCAGTCTGTACATCAGCTTATGTGTAGAGAGATACAGTGCTGTGTGAGACATGGAGCTTCCATAACCATACAAACAAGAATCATACGCTGCGGTGCTACTGGCCAGCTGGGTGAAAGACCGCAGTGTGAGGATTATAGTCCCTACATCACATGTGGCAGTCCCACTTGTCTTGGAAATGTGGATGACTATATAGGTTGTCGGTTTCTTATTTCCGCGAGTCATGTCAGTTTGATGCCATGTAAATGCTTTGTTTTTGGTTGTAATAAAAAAAAATTAATGTGTAATCCTGACAAGCATCTAATAATTTCCTTCCTTTAAAGTGCCTCTAATCCAGGAGCAAATGAAGAGTTGATTTCAGACGGCTATTGCTATTTGTGTAAATATGATTCTTGGTAGAAATGAAGAGTATATTCTAATCACTAGCCATCACTAATCACCAGTGCAAATAGCAGTTCAGAAACTCCAGCTGTTGACACATCTGCATGAGTAACAGCAGCTGTCACTGGATTATCTCAGGCCTCCAAGGGAAGATGAATTAATTAATGTGATGTTTTTATATTTGATCCTTATTTTACAAAAGATAAAAGTTGTACAAATAATAGGTTTAAAAATATATTTAAACATTAGAATTCACCATTAGGCTAAATGAGTAAAATCTTGAAATAAAACAAGCAGAAAAGGTGCGAAATAGCTTTTTTTTTTTTTTTTTTTTTTTTTTTTTTTAAATTGTACCACCTATAAAGAACTAGAGATGTTCGACAGTTTTGTACAGCTTTTTTTCAAAACTACCACCATGATAATGATTAGCTCCAGAATGGGTACACTTAATATGTTTAATTATTCACATCGTGGTGTTAATAACCAGGATAAATTCGTCATATACAAAAAATATATTAAGTATTATGTAACTGGTATGTGATCTTGAGCTCCAGTTTCTGTTTGTATGGAGTGTCTGTATTTCCTTTTGTTTCCCCCTTTTCCCTGATGTTTCCCCCTAATTCAGTCATGATACATGTCCCACCCGTCAGGCATCTTCCATATCATTCAACGGATACCAACCAGGCGGTAATAAGGCAATGTCCAGTGGCTTAACAGTGCTTCCACCCACTTTCGTATGCATGAGCTCCCAGATGCCTATCTTTTGTGTGATTGATAGATGAGCGAGATAGAGAGAGATGATTGTAACTCGTGCTCTCCAGGTGATCAGTCGTTTTCTGTTGTACCACACAGCACCCCGTTTTCTGTGTTAATATATGCAGATTTTCTCCAGGTTTTCCTTCCACCTCTAAAAAACTAGAAGGTTGCTTGGCAACCTCTCCAGGATCTGAAGAGTGAGATGTGGCTGTCTGAAAAGGGAACTCATCAGTATGACCTTAAAACATGCACCAACTTTATACACATGATGAACAGATTTGTGAAAATGGATTATAAAAAAGATTTGTGGAATGTCAGAGATTTGAAGATTGACTACAATCATTAAAATGAGGAACTTGCAGGGTGAAACCAACAACAACAAAAAAAACCTGCTCTTGACTGATTGCAAACCAACTCATCTGTGAAACACAGAGGACACAGAAATGCATACACTACCAGCGAAAAAGAAAAAAACACCAAAACGCAGTGTACAGATGATCCTGATTTACAACAGTAATGTCAAAACAAGAGCTAAAAGATTCATTATATTGTCACTTTGTTTGATCTCATTACTGAACAGCAATATGTGAGGATGTACATGGTGTACAATGTTGTTCTCTTTGCCTCAAAATTGAATGCAGGGTATCTTGTGATTTAATCAGGTTGGTTTATTGCATTCCACCTTGCATTCTACTGCTTTAAATATTGCACAACTAAACTATAAGAACATCACTGCATTTCTTCAAACGGTGCAGTAGTCATTTCAGCCATAGCAAGGCGATGTTAGTGCCATACTGAAATGTCATAACTGTTCTTTCCTGAATTACTTAAAGTTAGATAAGAGTATTGTAGCAGTACATATTGTGGCATAATAAAAATTTGATTTGAGTCATTCAGTGAATGGTGCGGTAGCACACAGCATTGTGTTGCCTTCCAATTCCAGGATACGGGAATTGATCCTAAGCTTGGGTTACTGCCTGTGGAGGGTTATACATGTTCCACTCCTATGCCTGTGTGGATGACTGTAAAACATGGCAGTGACTAGCTGTGAATGATTTCATGAATGTGAGTAAGTGTTTGTGTGTATGGTGCCTTGGATGGCGGTGGACTATTCAGGGTGTGTTCATTAATGTTAAAGCAGTTACTGAAGATAAAGAAAGGATTGGTAATAATATTATTACAATACCACATTTCACATTTTATTTGATAACTTGGTATAAAAAATGTGTAGCTTGGGTTCAGAAGGGTCTAAAAGTTTATTTATTTTTATTTTGTTTTATGTTTGCTACAGTCCTTTCAAGGCATCCTCAGTATTACCGTCTGCTCTACAGGATTTGAGAGGGGTTTGTATTTGGACTTTGCCCTGGCCTTTCAGAAAAAAAACTCAATTTCGTCCTTCTGAGCCACTGGTGTAGTGGATTTGTTCAAGTGCTCAAGTGTCAGGAATGTTGTCCTATTGTGAGGTACATTTTCAGTTGAACTTCAGCTTTTGACAGATTGCTTCATTCTTCTGAAGTATTCTCTGGTACACTGTGGAATTTGTTTGACTCAAACTGAGAATAAAATGCCAAGCTACGGGGGCTATCTTCAACCTTAATCTTAGCAGTGTTTCACAGTTCTGTCAGGAGTTTAATGAAATAAGATTCCTGATGTACACCAAGTTTTTTTTGACCTTGTCTATTGATCATATCGGCACTCTTTCTTTCAGCCCACACCTTTACGTTGGTGTTGCACTAAAAGATTCCCCTCTCTTGTTTTGGATGTCTTTTTGAGAAAACAGTCTGTATCAGCTCACCATAAGTACTAATTCTAACCTCTGTACTAATTATTAGTTTTGACATTTTGCATTAGTACTTATTAAAGCATAAGTGGGATTGTATAACTTTGTAGTCTGTATTTTAGACAAGGAATATCTGTCAAAATGATTGTAGTTACACTGACATTAATTATAATTAATGCTTGTTAGAAAGTCACTGAACAGTTTGGTCTATCCTTTAGAGGATAAGGGTATCTAGGTCACAGATGCAGTTCAGTCAGACCTAAAGTTTTATCTGCCTCCCCTCACAACAATACAATTTAATTCTGAACTCCAGGTCAATGGATACTCTTATCTCTGTTTAGTCCTTCACCCTAGTGCACTAGTGGCTGGCACTTTAAACAGTACTCAGTACAGGACAAGCTGTTAAGTTGTAAGGTCTTATTAAGTCCGGTATCTTTACAAAAAAAAAAAAAAACTTCTTTTAAGACCAGGAAGCTGGTTATTAACAACAATTTATTTAGTCTTTTTGGAGCTGGACATATAATTTAGAGACTTTACATATAATTCTATAAGTGCTTTACATATATATTAAGCATCTGTGCTTTGCCGTTTGCTTGGATTTGTGCTTTGTAATAGAAAGCTGAATGTAGAGCATACTGATACGCATTTATTTTCCATTTCTATTTCACTACTTCCTAACACACAGACACACACACACAGAGGTCTTATCAAAACTGACATGGTTTGACATGTGGAGGTAAATTGAGACTGCACTTCCTTCTTTAATCCATGCTTTCTTTAACCCTCCATCCTCTGGTAGTTTGTCTGCATTGTTCACCGAAATAGACGATTTTTATTGAAAAATACACAACTTAGCAAGGTCAGCCACACACATCACTTGACTGTTTATTCCTGTGTTTGTGCATGTTGGTGCTGTGTGGAGGGCAGCGAGGCAGGAGGAGGCTGGTATGCTGCTGATGTGGATGGTTAGGCTGTTGGAACTGGTGTGATTAGAGGAGGCAGGTTTTTGTATGGATTCAGGTTTTGGTTCAGTGATGTGAGAGTCTCGAAGGCACAGGCCAGCACACACTCCTTTAATCCTGCTGAGCTTAATCAGCAGGAGGTGGCATTCTCTTTATTCCCTGTACAAGAAGTGACCAAGCATGTTGGAATAGAAAAAAAAGTATCTTTATTAACTCCTGACAAAGGCATAAGGTGTGGTGATTGGCCACAAGGATGTGATCATTAGGGAAATCACTGTGCTTCTGTGATGTCAAGTGATTAACTATTGTGTGAAAGGTAAAAGAGTATTACAAGATGAGAATGAAGGAAAGAGTCACTGAAAGAGTCCTCCATATTCTGCTGTAGATCCTCTAAACTTGCAAGAGTCCAGCAGCAGCTCTCCTCCAGGTGTGGTTATCACCTCCTCCTGAGGAAACACACAGCGGCAGCCAGACAAATGAGCAACAGCCCAGGTACAGACAACAGCATGCATATGTTTAGTACCGAAATCAATTCTCTCTGTCAGTAGCACAGATGGAAGGACAGTTGTGCTTACTGTGGTTGTGTTAGTCACACCCCTTGAGTTTTATGATCAGCACCCTGTGAGTATTTCCCTGTCACTGTGCATGTAGAAGTTTAATAAACTATGTGTGTATGCATCCTATGCTATAATTTGAGCTTTGAGAAAAAGTTCAGCTGAGATGACTTGCAAGAAGTTAACCTTATGGAAGTCGATGAGGTCAGCTAAAGTAGCATGGCGGTTTTGGTCCACCCCAAGGAAGCTGTAGTAATCACCAGAGGCATCGATGAGAAAGTGTTTGAAGCCAGAGGCCGTCCGGTATGACAGAGTGTATCCCCAGATCCTTTCACTCACTCTTACTAGGAAACAGCCTTCAGACGCATTCATTAGCAAGGATTCGGAATCCTGCCGAGAGATGATCCCTATAGGTGTGTGCAAAGAAAATGTGAGAAGGTGTCATCTGTTGGGTGAGATGGATAGATGACAGAAAACGTAAAAGAAGAATAAAAAAAAAGCAAGACATGTTTAGATTGAAGAAAAGCCACCCAGAGCAGACATGAGTCAGAGCATCGGAGACAGGACACAGACAGTGAGTGATAGGGAATAGGTTGTACGTGCTAGAGAGCACAGATGCTTTGGCCCGCTGTTGTCGTGCGACAGGCCTCACTCCCGGGTTGCCATGGCGGAGTAGCATCATTCTGACACTCATTTATCTTATCATTTCCCCAATCAGGAGTGACATGCAGTAACCCTAATCAACCAAAGCGTAAGCTGTAAATTATTGAGCTCTATTTTTTTTTCACTTGTCTTTCTCTCTATCTCTGATGTCTACTTGTAACTATGTGCACTGCACTGCCATCCTGTCGCCTGTTATTTCTACCCCTTTGCTCTTTCTATCCTCCTCTCACAGTCCAATCGATACTGCACTCTTTGTCTAAAACCACTAATCTAGTCTCTTGTTACACCAAAGTGCCTGTTACCCAACTTAGCAACCTGGAAGCTTATTTTCTTCAGGGCATATTGGGAAGATTTCTTTGCTATTTTATCTACATTAATCTCTAATATATTGTAAAGTATAAAGGCTAAAAGTGTAGGACATTGTTACATTTATTTTTACCATGAAACCAAGGGGCAATGGTGTTACTGTTCCTCTCATAGCCGGCTCTTCTGGGGTGTTGTTCCTCCTTAAACCACCGTATAATGCAATCACGAGAAGTTGGCCTAGGTGGCCGAATCCACACTGCGCTAAAGAAGAGAATGATGTAGAAAGAAGGTTATTCACACCCTATTAAATGTATGTTAATAGTATATTAAAAAGCTACATTGGTGATGTTGATCAATGTGGTAAGATATAGGATTTTACCCCTCTGTTATTGACTGTGTCTGTGGGCTGCTATATCTGCGGTTCTGTCTGCGGCGGCACTGGACCGGGGCGACTGCGCTTCCAGCAGCCGATTGTGATTGGCTAGCATCAGCTGGAGTAGTTGATGGCCTCTCAATGACGTCGCTGTGGCGTTGGTTCTGACCCGAGCCATTCAAATGTGTCTTCTGGAACAGTCCACTGAGGCCAGCCACGAGGCCTTTCTCGATGGCGCGCAGGGACTGGCGTTTGTACTCATCTCTGGCGCGGCGAGCCTTACTTTTCATCTCCTCATCAGCCGCTTTGGAGCGGCGCACTGTGAAGCACAAAGAGATTTGAATAGAAATCAACCACTTTAATGGGACTGGCAATTTCTTTCATCCACTCCACTTGCTTTCTTACATTGTTCCTGCCATTCCTTGTCATCCCTTTCGTTTCTCTTTTCCTCCTGCTTCAGTGAGATGAACAGCTCCTTCGCTCGCCTTTCCTCTGTTCGCCGGATTTCCTCCTCACCTCTCTGTCTCTCCTCCTGCTCACATTTCTTGGAGCCAAAGATAAAATTAATAGATCATCCTCATCTCTAGGCAGTACTTAGATAAATTGCATTGCTGGATGAAAATTCCTCTGCTGCTGATTTCATTTTCTCATTTTCATTAACGGCTAGTCTGATTTAATCCGGTGGATTGTGTCATTAACGCTGACATTGTCCTTTAACGCTAAGTATCAAAGATCAGATCTACAAATGTTGGCCTAGTCATGCAGAGATCACTATCGTCATTGTGCAAGATAGCCAGGTTTTAAATAATTCAACATGGTCACCAAATACATAGTAATCAGAAATAATTGAGCCCAATCACCATTGCTAGTTGCTAATTAAAAGCTTAAGTAAAGTAGAAAGGACTCTGACACTACTTCATCTACGAGGCAGTGTGTCGAATTAAACTAATAGGATTGGAGAAGAAAGCCATGCTCCACTTGACTTTATTTTGGTCGCTCTGGTGTAATCTGTTTAAGTGGTGAAGACTATATTTGATTTCACATTAGCATATATCCACCTTCATTTCCTCTCAAATACAGTCCTCTTCTTCCTCTTTAAGAAATCCAGTCCTTGTCTATCATTCAGCTCATTCCACCCCATACACCTCTAATCACCACTATCTGATTTCTATTGTTGTATGTTTATTATTGTGTATCTATTAATCACTATGTAATTGAAGTGTTGCTTGGTGTTAAATTATATATGCTTGTAACGCAGTGACATAAGACTCCTATTTTTTATTTGCTATGCATAGAGATCCCCACAGAGATGACCTTGGATGGGCTTTCATACCACAGGTTTGTCTGTCTGTCTGTCTGTCTGTCTGTCTGTCTGTTGTGATAGATGTTTTAGTGATAAAGACTATATAGGCTTTGACAATAGCAGAGACCCACCTTCAGCTTCTCTCGGATACGATGCTCTTCCTCCTCCTCCTGCTTGGCAGCCTTTCTGTCATCCGTCTCCTCTCTCCATTTCCCTGCTACAAACCGAGCCTTCTCCTTTGCCATGGCATCCCGAAACTTCTTTTCAATCTCTGCTTCCTTCATACGCCTCAGAAAATTCAACAGGGAATGATTGACACACTGCTCATCATCACACTTTCAGTTAATCTCTCTTGCTTTCTCTTCCTGTTCTTTTTCTTTAAGGTGAATCACATCTGTCAGTCTTCACACTTTTCCTCCAATCCCCTTGATTCCTGCTCACCACTTTTCATATCTCTCACATTCTCCTCGATTCTTCCCTTCTATTTCTAGTTATATCACCCTAATCTCTTCTTTCTTTTTATTCTTCATTTCCTGCTCTCTCTCCTTCCTGTCATCCCTCAATGCCAGTCCCTACAGTCCGTTTTTAGGCTCACTCACCAGAGCTCCTGTGCCTCACGCTGGGCCTGTTTCCTGGCTCTCTCTTCCATCAGCTTTTCTACTATGTCGTTGTAGGACTTGTCTCCTTGAGCCTCCCCCATGACCCAGACCCACACCTCACCATCAGAACCCAGCAGCCACTGAATACCTCTTCGGTCACCTGCCCAGGGAAAACACACACTGTATTATGAAATCTCAGATATGGTAAAGATTCAACAACACACTTTATAGCCAGATCATGATAACTTGAGATACACACAGTATAATTATAATAAATATATTATAATTAGATATGTCAGAGGGCAAAGGGAGAAATCTGGTAATTGCATAGGTTGCAAAACATATAAACTATCTTGTACTAATCTTGCGTTAATATATTACTCTTATAATAAAGTGAAATATCCCACCAGCTAGTAAAGCCATCATGGTTTCAATATAAAACAATTTGTGCAACATCATTTGTACTAAACCTACTGATCTATATTAATTCATATGAAGTCACCCATGGGCTGTTTGAATTTGCATGAATTTTGTATTCGATCAGTTTCACTAAAGCACATCATTATTTCCCTGTACATTATACAATCATATTGTAAACTGTATCACAAACATTGTAATTGTAATTAAATTAAATATATGATATAGCTTGTAATGTTCTGTGACAAGAATCTACAAAATACAGGTAGCCTGATTATAGACTCACTCCTCTTGCGGACACTTGGACAGGGGTCTCTGCTCTCTCTCTCGTTCCAGCGGTGCACCTGCTCCTCACGGATCTTATAGAAGAGAATCTGCTTCTGTTCCTCATTTAGCTCCTGTAGCAGATCTGGCTCAATGTACATGTCTTGAAGAATTTGCTGCATCATCTTGATGGTCGAATAACTATCAGACTCGTAATCCTTCTCCTCTTGGTTCAACTCTTGATTGAAGAAGACTTCCTCAGGGTGAGGAAGACTATAAGCTTTAAATGGCAAGGAAGGCCCAGAGTGTGCTCTGTTTAATATAGAGTAGATATAAATCACTTAAATACCACATGCTTACCACCTTACTTCTGGAACTTTCCCTCTTCACGTTTTATTTCCTTTACACTCTTTTCCACAGTTGTCCTCTTTTTCTTCCTTTAGTCTCTTACAGCCTCTTTTTCTGCCACTCGCTCACTTCCTCCTGGTTTTGCTTCATTGCGTAGCTTCCCTAAGGGGTTTAATTTCACCTCACTACCTGCTTCTCTCTCTCTCTCTCTCTCACACACACACACACACACACACACACACTCCTCTCTCTTTCTGTCTCCAACAGTGACCCTACAGACAGGTGTCCCTGACACCAGAGTCTGTACTTGACAGACCTAACTAAGACATTCTCTTAAATTGTATATACATACATCTGTTTTCTGTCACTATGATGTGGGATTTCTGTCTGATGTAAAAAAAAAAAAGAAAAAAAGAAGAAGGGTCATTTTTGTTGAATAATGAGAAAGAGAGCGAGAGAGAGAGAGAGTCCATGCATACGTTGGTGTGCGTTATCTGACCTGTCCCTTTCTCCCCTCCTTTCCATAGTGCAACTTTATCTGTGCTTCTCATGTTGCTCTAGCACTGTAGCAGATGGTGTTAACTCTCCTCCCCCTTGCTCTGCTCTCCAGGTAGCCCTCGAGCTTTGAGAACATCAGTCCCTCACGTCTCATTACAGCTTAATGCTCCTTACACCCTTAATCGCCACTAACTGCTTTCTAATTGTTATCTTTATTGTTTTGTATTTATTAATGGCTACGCAATTGAGGTATTGCATAATTTTTTACTTAAGAATGGTCATTCTTGGGTTGTGACATCTTTTTAGTCCATTTTATAACTACTTTCCATCTGCAATGGGAAACTGGACTCATTTTATCTGCTGTGCACAGAGACTTCATGCCCTGCCTTTTACTGTTCCATCCATTTGTCTTGTGCCTTTGCTTTACTTTTACATCTCTCGCACTACTACGTTTTGAGCCAACGCACACACACAAACAACCTTATTACAAGGCAAGGTCTAGACAGTTGCATATTATAAATAGAACAAGACAAATTATACCAGCAACCATGGTTGTAAGCTGTTTTCTTTTTTTTCCTTTTTCTATTTTGTAATCTGCCCCACCATACAAGAAGGTCTGGAAATGTGGACACGAATGAATGATTAAAATAAAGAGAATGGTAGAAATCCTTATCTCGCAAGCATGCTGTAAGTAAATCAATTGTACTGACCTTTATTGACTTTTGATTGATATTTTTTACCCCTCTGCATTGCTGTTGGAGATGTGTTTTTTTTTCTTAGCTCATTTACATAATTCATAATGCCATTTCCAAAATAAACACTAATTATCCCACTGATGTAATAATCATGTCTAACAGTGAGACTCATTATGAAATGTAATTAATCAAAAACAGAAGCCTGTCAAGTCTTTTAAAGGCTACACGCTTAACAATAACCAGGTTAATTCATGGTAGGTGAATCAGACTAGAGATCAAAACTAATTAATTCTTTTGGCCTCTCCCACTGTGCAGCACAATCTATAGTTTGCATTTGCTTGCATATAAAAATCTCTTAACAGTCTAACTATGCTTTTGTATTTCTTACCTGACTTGTTTATTAGAACATAATTGTCTGGTCTCTGGTTGTGCATAAAATTAAAGCCTGACTTTCACATCCTGTTAGCCAAAGTGCATTGACAAAACATTGGCCATATCCTAATGAATCGTTTTTTTACTTCATAAACGTCCATGCTTAGAGACTCGATCAAAATGAAACACACTGCTTTCTTATGAAGTTGTCTACTGATAAGTGCATCATATTTTTCCCTCTGTTTCCTATTATGAATGTAATGCACTTTGCAGTTGAGACACACATTCTCACTCATATAGTTATCTCTATGTGATGCTCATTCATACAACGTCAGGTCTACGGACTGGAATAGTGGAATGATTTATTAGTCAAGGTGTTGGTAACTGGAGCATGAGTTTGTCATTTCAGAATCTGAGGCTGATGTGTGCCAAAGCTGTGTCTGGTTGCTTGCTGCTTGTATGTGTGCGTGTGTGCATGTGTCTTGCATGTTGGAGTAGAAACTGTGGAGACTATCACATTAATCATTATCACATTTGCCCTGGCAAAATGAAGTCTCTGGGGCCGCCCCTGCATCTATAGACTGTTAGAAACCTGTAAAGTAAATGTTATCAACACATCCTAGACTTATATCTGCATGTAAACAGTTTTTGATTGGTGGTATGTTAACCTTCTATTACAGTTAAGGCTTATAATATTCAGCCGTGGCCTATTGGTTAGGGGACCGGTCTCTTGACCGGAAGGTTGTGGTTTCGATCCTCACCCAGAGCAAGACACGACTGAGGTGCCCTTGAGCAAGGCACCTAACTCCCCCAACTGCTCCCCGGGCGCCGTGGTTTGGGGCT
>JAOVVF010000051.1:13779724-13804648 GCA_028565595.1 Duopalatinus emarginatus | reverse complement strand
GGTGTGTGTGTGTTTCACTGCACGGATGGGTTAAATGTGGAGGTCACATTCCTCTGTGTGCAAACACAGTAGGCAAAACAGTTCACTTTCTTTCTTTCTTTTTCTTCTTTATTCTGTTCATCATTAAATAAGCTGTTGCTTATATTATTCCAAGCATTTTCTATGAAAACTACACGATTACAGGGAGGACATGATTTGTCTTCTTTCTTGTTAGATCCTAATAGATAGTAAAAATCAAATGCTGTAATACTGATGATAATCATATGCTACCTTTGGTCCCATTCAGGCATTTAAAGATCCATGAATCAATGTTAAACTCTGACTCTTGAGTCGCCATGATTGTTCATTTCAACATCAGGCTCCACACCAGGTTTAAGATTCTGAGCAGTGCACAGCACAACCCAAAACTACATGAAGTAATCTCTTTTTTAAAATAATTGGATTTCATATAGAGGTACAAATATAGAGTAGACAGGCTATTACAGTCAGGATAAGTTCAGCTCACCCTATCCATTTGTTCCACCTTTCGTCGACATTCAGTGCGTTAAGTAGTGAATTTTCCATCAACTTGTTTCCATAACGATCAGCAAAACAGTGCCAGATTCATGTGGATTTCACATCTGTTTCTTCAGATCTCCTTTACCACCACTAGGAACTGCTGTTGAATCACAGCTAATCTTGATTAAGGTCATCACAAACAGTTTCAACCACTAGGGGCTGCTCATCTGCTCATAGTGCTGTCATGTGTAGGTGAGAAGGAAGGCGGCTTCAAGCCTCCATGCCCTTATCTGTTTTCAGCACATAATCTCAACTTCTAAGATTGGCAGAGCCTGCCAGTGAATTCATGGTCTTGGCATTGTGAACCTCCCTGTGAGCAAACAGTAGTTGTGGTAGCCTAGTGATTAAGGAGCTGCACATGTGAGCTGCTGTGGCTGAGCCTGAAGCCAGAGGGGTATCAGAGCCACTGTTATTTTGCCCTTAACTCCCAAATTCTCTGAGGGTGATGAAGTGTTAGATGATATGCTCTGACCTTGGGCCGCAATCCATTTGTAAGAAGAGGTTTTGGGAAATGTGAAGAGAAAATATCGTGTAGAAAATGTGTGTTATGAAGGAGGGGACATGAAAAAGAAGTGAATGTGGAATAATTAGATAATGGAGTCACAACTATCTCTATATGGCATATGAAATGAGACAGATGGAAGACAGAGGGTAGGCAGTCGTCAGGTAAACATTGTTGTATGTAGACATTATACTCTTACATAAGTGTTCTTATGGCGTAATGTCTTGGATCCTGTGTTTTGTTTTACTGCCTCACATCTCTCGTATCCACTTTCTGACGTTGAAAGTACTTAAAAAACACCTACCATCTGTCTTCTGTATTTTAAGTAAATTGCAGAACGTTTAATGTCTCCACAGAGCCCTGCTTTCTCTCTCTCTCTCTCTCTCTCTCTCTCTCTCTCTCTCTCTCTCTCTCTCTCTCTCTCTCTCCTCAGCATGTCATAGGACGTCTCCTTACCTCTCCTCGGTATATCTGGTGGTGACGCCTCCCCCGCTGTCTGTTAGCTGAGCCAGCTGTCCCTCTGCACAGCCAAAACACACACAAACAACCTCATAGGAGCCGAGGATCTGGACAGGTGCATAATATAGGTAGGGCAGGACCCGGTGTACAGTTTTGAGCGATCTGAAATAGTAGGCTGTATCGTAATATTTCCATTCCTTTACTTTTAATCATTAAAGTTTTAAACAGATGGCTTTTAATTATATAACTATAATCTGTCAGAGTACAGAATGCTGCATAACTTTAGTCACATGATAGCCAAAAAAATGGCAATTGACAAAATGTCTATTAACTAATGACGTCAATAATGAGTGCATAAACCTTCTTCACACTCCCAGGCATTGAAACTCTAGGACTATTAGCACTTTAATAATTCAGTCGTTCAATCATCACTTTTTTTACTGCCTGCTCACCTGTTCACATTATTGACATTTTTCATACAAAATTGGGAATAGCTCATTTCCAACTGTTTATCTAATTAAGTTACTGAAAGACAGGATTACATCTCACAAGATGTTCTGTTAGCACAGAAATGCAGCAAGGCGGCTGATACAGAGGAAAATTGCTTTAAATCATTCAAGGTTGTTAAAATTTGGCATAATTAAATCCACTAGAACTGATGATTTATACCTATTTTGTGAGATATTAAAAAAATCATGATTGTAATGTTATTTAAAATAACTAGACTTGAACCGATCTGAGATATTCCTTCCTTCCTATAAATGATAATTCGATATTTGATGACCGAACCTAGGAAAAATCTGTGTGCTATTTTGTTTCCTGCATTTAATACAGATACTACTTCTCTTTATTGCTTTCTTAAATTCTCTGAAGAGAAAGAAAGCAACCATTTCCTGTAGTAGATCCATCCTGTTCTTCTGCTAATTGAAGCAGATATGATGTCTGATTCGTTTAAACACCACTCTCTGCACCACTCTGTAACCTCAGCACGGCTGTCGGTCTGGGCCAGGATGTTTTGTTGTTTTTTGTGTTGAGGTTAATTAGTATAATTAGACAGGATGAGTGTGTGGGCTGCAGAGAGAGAGAGAAAGAGAGCGATACCTGCATCTGATGGAAGTACAAAAGGAATGAGCCGTCAGTATTGGTACGCTGCCAGGCAGATACCCTGCCATCAATTATGCTGCCATCAGATGATTTTTGGGAATCAGTGGGGTCATCCTCCCACACTACATTGGAAGTAATTTGTGGCCTTGCTGTTTATCCAGGTGGCCATGTTACAGCTGTGTAGACTACAGGGAAGCACTTGATTATGAAAGAACTCTTAAGGAGGGACTGTTTATATGAGCAGCAGAACAACAGAATTATTCTATATCAGTTTTCCTTCAAAGAAGCACTCTAATTTCCATAGAACTGATCCAAACACAGACGGGTATGTTGAATATAGGTGCGTTCATATTCAAATAAAAAAAAAAGAAAGAAAAAAAGATTAGAACTCAAATCCAGGGGACAATAAATAAGAGAAAAATCTAGCTTTGGAAAACACAAGCTTAGAATCACAGAGAGGGACAAAGGTCCAGGAAGCAAACACCAAATAAAAATGTGGAAAGTCAATACATTCAGAATTGTGCAGAATATTCATAGCCATGTGGGCTATAAACTGGGTAAACATAACAGATATTCAATACATGAAATGTGGATTTCTTAGACCTAGCATTCCTATATCCAGTTACACTAGCATGAACTAGCCAGCAATTACCCAGAAATGGCTGTGTGGGTTTTGTAACTGCTAATCTTGTTTCTGTGAATTGTACATCTGATTCTTATTGATAGTATTGTGCTGGTCTGATCTTGTGGTGTGCTGTCTGTGCATGGTTGGATGTCTGCTGTATCTGAGATTCACTTAATACATGTATCTAAACTGACCCAAGCTGGGCTGAATGTGAAATTACAATACAGACTTTTCAGGATGACTGAAACACTCAAGTCTGTGCTTTAATGCATTTTAAGACTTTTGTCTTACAGAGGTTTTTTTTGGAAAATCTTACTTAGTACCAATATTTATCTGAGGAAGAAAACAACATAGTATTTTTCTTAACTGTGGAACTAAAAGCACTTTTCAGACAGGCTATAAACAGCTACAAATACACTGACAAAGGCACTATAATGCCAGTATAATGCACCCGGCTGGCTTAGCAAAGACATACACATAGCCGTAACATTAAATCCACCTGCCTAAACAGTGGCTAAAACAGCCTTGCCCTATCGAAGGCAACCCAGTCACCTAGACATCACAATTTGGCCCCCTGTCATTCAGTCGTTCAGATCCTTACACTTGCCCAGGTTTTCTGCTTTGAACACATCATTAACGAGAACTAACTGTTCACTTGCTGTCTAATATATTTTGCCCAGTGACAGGTGCATTGTAACAAGATAATCAGTGTTATTTCTCTATAGTTGTTAGTTGTTTGATGGTTAAGTGTTATGGCTGATTGGTGTACATACAGGGTAAGTCAAAAGTCATGAGACACTGAGATGAGCCTTCGCAAAATACATACTCTGGTGGTGGCTTCGTAATAATATGGGGTTTGTTTAGTGGGATCCAATAGTTATGAACCCACATGAGAATCTCTGGAGGAATGCCGTCACAAGCATATAAAGGATGAGTCAAAAAAAAAATTATATCCAGACTTCTGTAAAGCTATTTTGTTGCAAGGTGTATTGTTGAAAGTGGAATTTTTGATTAAATATATTTGCTCATTCATTTGCTCAATGGAAAAAAATATTTGTGAAGACTTTTAGTACATGGCTATGGTGTAATAATTCTCAGCATTAAAGCCTGAGTGTGGATGGAAACCTTTTTTTCCAGAATCTGGGGTTAATAAGGGTGATATTGAATTACCTGTCCATCCATTATGTAGGTTCTTTGTGAACACTTTTATTCTTATATGTTATTCTAGTGTAATGTGATTCCATAAGTACATTATTCATCACACTGCTATAGTTAATAAAGTAATACACCGAATGTCCGTAATGTAGAGATATTTTAGTCAGCTGTCAAACTGAATAGTTTTGCGCAAAGCAGAACATATATTATATTATGTTATGTATATGTATTACAGATTTTCTTTTCATATATAGCCTTGCCTGAATATGCATAAGTAGATAAAACTTAACATTGACCTCAGTACTTATTAAAGTACATTAGGATTTTGAGGACATTAACCCTGAGGTTACCAGATCTGTACTATTTATGAGCCAGTGACATCAAAGTAAATCCATATAAAAAATAGTTTTATTATAATGAAACATTATATCAAACCAAATTGTCGTGTTCTCAAAAACCATGTAATAGATGCCAAAAGCCAAAATATTGTCACAATTCAAATTTAATAATCAACTGTTATAAATAGTTGGTCCCTGTCTCTATGGTCAAGCCACCACTGCTCAGAGGGTTACAGAAGGTGTATCTCAAAGCTGAATTCTTTTATAGGCAGTAGCCACATCGTCTGTCACACTTTGCACCAGTCAGACTTACTCAAGTGGAACTTCAAGCCTGTATATAATTCCAGCCTGAACCAGAATTCCTCCAACACCAATTCTGAAGAGAGATTTGAGATGACAAGCTCTGCGGTGAGGAGATGTGGGGGTCAGCCAGTTAATGCAGCATATTAAACAGGCAGCACCATTTCACAGAGACATTGCTGCTCATTTTATGCAACAGATACAGTACATCTTACTTCCTCCTCTTGCCCTCATTGTGTCTACTCTCACACTTTTCCACCGCTGCACTGTGCTCATTTCTGACCAGTCTCTGTGCCTTGGCCCTTTCCATTCCTCACAGTCTCCCCGAGGGAATCAGCTTGCCTACGTCAATAGATATAGACGATGAATGAACAAATTGGGAAAAACGTTATAACAATCATATTATCATCCAGATAATACTCTTTAGACATTAGAAGCTTTACAAGATATGTTTATATGTTTATTATTAGGGCTATTAATCCTACAGTCTGATGTAAAGCTGCTGTAACTTCATACACAAATCTATAGATCATCATATTTAACAAGCTGAGACAAGTAATTATCTTTCTCTAATTCGCTTATAGAAAATTCACATGGTTAATTATGATTTATATATATGCATTTTTGCACCTGGTTGGTTTTCAAACAATTCAAATATTATGTGACATTTTTCATCTGTGAACTTTTCAGTTATTGTACATGTATTATCTATCTATCTATCTATCTATCTATCTATCTATCTATCTATCTATCTATCTATCTATCTATCTATCTATTTATTTATTTAACCTGGTTGTTTTATTTTTTTGTCCACATGTGATAATACAGTATTATATCCGATTATTCAAATGGTGTGACATGTGAAATGGAGTTCCTTGAAGCATAACTTGGTGATATGTGCCTTCACATGTTTTTCATGTGATCACATATTACTCATGTAATCATGTGAAAGAAAATTATCATGATCATGTGAAATTGTATGTGATTGTATGTTCCCATAATTATTTCGATTCCTGCTCAGACCACATGAAGAAGAAGATGTTGTTCTACTGTATGATTTCAGTCACAGACCCTTTAATTTGAATGTAGTGTGTGTTGATATTCTTGCTCAAATTGAATCATGTTAACTTTTTCAGGTTAAGCATGATCACACGATCTGAAGCAACACATAAATATTTTTGCTGATTAATTCCACTGAAAAAAATTCTTACCTGAAAAAAAAAACAAGAAATAACTGATGCAAAATAATGAGTCTAGCTTTAATTAGGGGAGTTACTTTTGAGGCTGATAAACAAGTAAATGATTAAATCTGCTGACAGTCTACTCCGGTGGATGCAGGGCAGCTCGAGCTTGTCGAGGACTATCTGACTCCACGGGTCCTTGTTGCCATGGAGACAGCGCTGGTGACTGACTATCTTCCTATTGGCACGTTTTGTAGATTTGTGCCAGTGATAGCTGCAGATATCTGTCTGCCATGCATAGAGTGGGTGGCAGGAAATAGAGCATTGATCACTGTGTAATATCTGCCAGTGTGTGGAGACACACTCTGATCAAATCACAAGGTGACATAGAGATTTTATTCATAAAGCACCAAACTCACGTCTTCACGTCCTCAAGCAAAAACAGAGAAAAGACAAACTTGAACTGGGTTATGTCTTAGGATGGCAGAGCTGTTGGAAATGAAAAGCTTCCTGTTCATCATGTTCTGTATGTTTATTTTTTGTCCTGCTGTATGTCATATATATTCCATATATGACATACATATAGTTATGACATCTATTATATTTTCTTTTTCTTTCTTTTTTTTTTTTACAATAGAGAAACAACATAGAGATGACACACTATTTGGTTTCTAAGTAGAAGCATTTTTGTTAAATAGTGGCATATAAATCTTTTTCTTTTTTTAATCTTCTTCAATGCCTCTTTAAATCAATATCCCAACGACAGTCATTATATCATTTCATAATTTATTCACATTGTTTTTTCAGGTATCCAATGTTCTGAATTTTGTCATTGCAAGTTCTTGCTGTAATCCTCAATGCAGTTACAGAGTTTAGAGAGTAAGACTTGTGTCTGTAAAATGGAGGCGAGGGTGAAGGACTTGTGTTTCTCTGTTTCCAACTCCACATTTTTTGTGTTAGCTTAATTCTTCTGTCCTATGAATTTATCCAATCAGCTTTTAGAGGCTGTGACACTGGACAGACCTTTAGGCTCAGTGGAAAGGTGGCAGTCTCTCTCTCTCCTGATAAGTGAATTGTGTAAAGCAGCCCCCTGCGTCTCTTTCTCCTCAGTGGCCTGGACATGCTCTTGTCTTCCAGTGGATTTGGACGAATTGCAGGAGTTGTACACATGCTCCTTCCCTGATCCTAGAACAGTTGTAGAGATGATAGTCTTAGTGGACTCTGTACGTGGTCCCAAAGCTGTTGTGTAAGTGACAAGGCTTTTGTGTTTGGTCTGATTCCCTAGTGCATGTGACCCTTGGCTGCAAGTTGACAATGACCCTATTTCAGTCTCTGAATTGTTAGTTTGGCTAACAGAAGCTCCTTCCTTATAATGCAACATTGTGGTGCTTCGATCTTCGGCCCTGTCCTCTGAGTTGGATGCCTGTACAGAGGGAATAATGGGAACAGAGCAGGCACGGTGAGCTGGGGGAGGAAAGGCAGTTCCCTGATCCAGACGTGTGCACGGAACATCAGCCAAGGTCAATCTTTCTCTGGCATGGCTGAAGGCTTCAGTCTGCATATTCACAAAGGAGCGGCTGTACTGATTACCTTCAGTTTGAGAGTGACACCTAGAGAGAGAAAATATAGTGTGGATTATCCTTTCTGTGAAATATTTTTCCCCATCTCTTGACTCTTTTTCACACATCCTATTGGAGAAACAACTCTGAGAACAAGGTGTGCATAATTTATTCCCAAATCATCTTCACAGTAGGGAATCGACTTTGAGGTACTGGTAATATAAAATCTCTGTGTAATTGGTCATAATCCCCAGGTCAAGCTACTTTTTTTTTGCCAGCATTAACATTAACTCTGAACTTTCTCCCACCTGTGAAAACCTTATCTGAAATTCAAGTCATTAGTATCAAAGCTTGAGTGTCCCTTTCCTAGGCCTGTGAACCAGTGAATACCCATTTGGACTCCTTTATTTGAAGGATGGCTTTTCAATTTGCATTCTCAGATGCCTTATCAGACCCTACACACCTTGTCCGACAACAGCTCGAAAGAACCCAGATAGCACACAGCTCTAAACTGGGACAGCTCCCTGGAATAATGAACACAGTTGCTGGGATGTGCCCAAAAGACCAAAGCAGGTTATTCAAAGTTTGTGTCAAGTGAAGTCCCAGAGACTCCTGCCTGCTTTTTATCTGTCATGGTTTTTAAGGCAGCACAACTGCAGGACCTCGACCCAATTACCTACTCTTCTAGCTAATGCCATTCACGTACAACATTATGGGAGGGTAAAAATATTCAGAATTGTAATTAAGCATAACAGAAGAAGCCTTAGTGTTAAGGAAATGTTGACTTGTATCACAGATATGGTTGCGCTAATCCACAGTTGTTATTTGACAGTAAAGCCTAATAACAGTATAATTTTTTTTTTTTTTTATTGTGAGGTAAAGTGAAGGAACTACTCTTCACTCCACATACCACCAGAACAGCTTCAAAATGCCTTGGCATTAATTTTATATGTCTACTGGAGAGATAAACACAATTGTCCTGAAAATATTCTTTCATGTGGTGTTTTAATGATAGTGGCAAGTGCAGTCTAGAAGGTTGGTCCAATGTGTTTTCTCTGTTTTAAACCTGTCTCTCTCCATGTTATGTAGGGATTTACTGGAACAGGATCATATTTATCTTCTATTCTCATCACTGCCTTTATTTCTCATTGTTCTTTTCTTTCTCTCCTTCACTCTTCCTTTCTGTATCCATGTTCCATAAGACCAGAGGGTGTCTCCATGGCAACAGGGGAGGTTTTGGGGTGATGTTTTAAGGTTGTTAAGTCTAGAAATAGGTCAGTGCAAGATTGCATGCCTGTCCCTAGCCCTAGCCCAAACTCACCAAAAACAGAAAAAACTGATCAGTTCTTAATTAAGACCAGTAACAGGATTAGTAATTATACCTAAAGATTTTCATCTGCAACACTATCAAGAATTGATTAAAAGAAAGTCTGATTTATGCAAATGTTTATATTAAATACCAATAAAATATCCTTTTGCTTTGAGACACAGACGGTGCATATAGCTGTGTCCCAATTCATGGACTGCATCGTTTGAAGGATGTGGTCTACACGGTCTATGAAGGAGTGTCCTCGGTAGGCTGTGTAGACCACAGCAAAAACTGAACCAAAATGAGACGGTATGTTCTATGGCGTATTTCCTGTTTGCGTCACAGCACCGCTGTTCCTGCCCTTACCCTTGCCTAACAAAACACTGCTGATGTGCCTTACAAATAAAGCCAGAAATTATCATTTTAAACAGACTTTCATCCACCCCTTGAGCCTTTTGTTGTCATGGAAAGGAAGGGAGCATTTCTCAGCCGCATATGAAGGAACCCTTAAAATGGGACAACCTAGTCGCGCCGCTATGACGCAATCGATCTTCAAATGCAGCCCCAAAGGATGCAGCCCCTGAATTGGGACACAGCTTATGTGTGTGGCTTAGTGCTGAAACATATGGAAGATATCATCAAAACCCTTGAAGGCAAAACTCTAAAGTACATAGTTTACGAATGCAAATGATGGAAATAGAGCAAAATAAAAGAGCTGCTGGTGAGATGAGTTTAAGACTTGCTGTGAAGTTGGGTCATGTTGACAGCATCTGAATATCTCTTGTGTAAGCACTTCATGCTCAGAGGGTTTAATCTTATTGAGGCAGTTTTTGTTTGCAATCTTTTTGCTTTAGTCTCATTCTCCAAACGGGGTCTTATCATGTCTGACTTTATTTGTAATACTTTTGAAAAATTCTTTATATGTGAATAAATTTATCAAAGAGCATTGAGTCCCACTATACATACACACCATCTCAGAGATTGTAATGTAGCATCTGTGGACTCCACCTCACGGAGATGCTTGTAGCTATGAATAGAATCCTTTGATCCTCCAGTTAGATAGTGTCCTGCTCTAGAGATGGGTGGTGTCCATCGTGACACAGGTTGATGATTGGATACCTTCTGTTTTGCAGATGGACTGTAGCGAACACAAAGATAAAAGGAGAACACAGCTAAAATAACTTAAAAGATGGCATTATTAGACACTCAGACAATCTGGTCAACAAAACTGCCATTACAAAATGTGTTAGTTGTCTGTGTTTGCTGTATATATGTACGCATGTGACTGTGAAAAACGCATAGTTAAGAACAGATTAGTTTATTATATGCGATTTGCAATCTGTCATACTGAAGGGTGCCAATTATATATTCAGTCTGTGTGTCTGCTGTCAGCTGTAAATCATAAACTGGTTCTGAAACATTTTTGGATGTAATTGAGAAATGCCTTTTTTATACAGTATGCAAGACTCAAACAACAAAAAAAAAAAACTCTTTAGCTTTCTTAAAATAAGTTTCCTTTGTACTCGAATGCATGAGCTTATAATGACATAAGAGCTGATTACTTCTCCTCTGTTCTTATTGATGTGCATTGGAAAAGAAAGAAAGCATGCAAGAGAGACAGAAGACAGGAAAATACCTGTACGTTTTCGCTGTTGCCAGACTGCTGCTCTGATTTGATGACGAGATTTTGGAATCATTGGATCCTATACTGTGGCCTGGTGTTGGGGATGACCCATGGGCTTTGCAGCACTGTGGTAAAGAGATGACAGGTGAGATGTTTCTAAAGGTTAAACGGTACTGCTGCGATACTGTTCTGCTATGTATGTCACTTCCACATTCTCCTGTCTTTCAATAGATATATTCTTCAATTTATTTTACTCTCATACACACACATGCTCTTGACTCTTCAGTGAGAGAGATGGAATAGTGGATTATAGACTTAGTGGTGAGACAGAATGTAGTTCATTCAGTGATATATGTCCTCTCAACGAGAGGAGAGCCACTTTAATTAGACGTTACATTTAAACAGCAGATTAAGAGAGACACTCTCTGATTACACTCCCTGTCGACTTTCTCGGTCCTTCTGCATGAGTCGGGAACTAATCCCAGACAAGATTACATTAATGGATTCCTAAAGAATTTCTTCCATTCTTTCATTTTTTTCTCCCCCCAAATTAAAACCATTATCTTGCAACAGGCCAGAACATGGAGGCTATTCAGAAAGCAGCCTGAGATGCGTCTGAGTTACCAGATAATGCTCTTATTCTCGAGTATGCGACACATGCTTGCCTCCCTTGTCCTGTGGAATATCATTAAAGCTATTGGGTTTCACTTAAAACTAGTGTGAAGCCTTGCAGCTGATAAAGTGTGTCATCCTAACACTTGTGCCTCCTCGGGGACCTGTTAGCATTTTTATTCTCTCCAGCAGGAAAATTGGATCATTTCTGGCCACCCTCTCAAATCCTCAGCTGGGTGAGAATGCTCTTCCGGGAACAGAGCTACTGGTCTTACCAGTATAATTGCAGGAACTTTTTGAGAGTTTGGAACATGCAGATTCACACCCACTTAAATGTTAACACAGTGCCAGACATTCAGGCCTTTAGGGCCGAACTTTTTGGATACAATTGTATAGTAGTGTGTTTGAAATTATACTATCATGTATATTTTCATGACCTTTGTGTGTGGAGCTGTATCACAATAACTCTTTACTGAAGAGCAATGATACCCAAGGCCTTAACCATAACTCACATATGACTATAATAACACTTTTAAGCAGAAAACGTTGAGGACTACTTTTGCCTTAAGTGAGGCCTGGGTTATACATTTTTCTTTACAATATTATGAATTACTATATATTACAATGTTATACATTAGCATTATACATTTGTTCAGTGTACATTAACATTATTGATGGCTCTAATTCCAGTTAATGTACTCATTTTAATACTTTCCATAATTATAAATGTAAATCAATAAAACATGTTATTTATTCATTTAAAATGTATAGTCACCATGACATTTTTGGTATGAAGACATTTATTCAATATTCCTAGGACTTTCCAGAGTTAGTATGTTTTCTCTATGGGTCAGTCTTTATGGAGGCCGTTTTTAAATTTTTTTTTTTTTCTAACATGAATAATAACATTTTGGAACGTGCTGTTATAGGAAAATAATCAGCCTTGGGCAGTCCTCACCACACTACCCTGTCAAACAAAAATAATAACAGAGCAAACATGCTTTAAAAAACAGCCCCATACTTCATATAGCTAAGGTGGAAAAACAGGCAGAATTCACACACCATGCTGACAGTGTTGTCATTTCTATCTATTTCATTGCATTTGTTGCATTCGTTGCATTTCGTTCTACTGCATTTCTTTGCCTTGTACTTGTACTGCGCAATGACAATAAAGTTGAATGTATCTATTTTGAGCCACACCCACTTGGAGATTTGAATAGAGGAAACATGGAACAAATAGTTAAATTGCTTTACACCCATGATCAGTTGTTATAAAGGCCTTATGTTGGTGTCATTAAGGATTATCAACATTATTACTATTACTGTTTAAAATAATACTAGCTGAGGAAAACATTAAGCATAACATAATCCTTCTTCCCCTGCAAATCCAACACTGTATATGTAGACATGAACTGTCAGTGTCCTTTGGTCAGAAGAGAATCCAATGTTTAGATCCATGGAAGCAAAAAAAAAGAGACAGATTTACTTCCATTTCTGCATAGCTCTTCTGCACTGCAGCTTTTTAAAGCAGCCAGGTAGACTGCTGATCAAATGGACATGATGTTTACTCAGAGCTATATGCACTGCTATTTCTGACAGTATGAAGGATCATTGGTTCTGGTGAGCGCTATGGTGCACACCATTCCCTGAGCTACATTCTGGCCAGCTGTATTCATTACACATGACTGTTATACACACAGGCTGCATTTTGAAGTCTCTTACAGTCACACATGAGTGGCTTGATTTCCCACCATCTAAATACTATATAGCTGATATGCATGGAAAAGAATGTGACACGGTGTTCATCTGTTTCAACGCAAATACAAAACTGACGATGTCCAAGATATTTCACCTTTTGATGCTGGAGGTCGTAATCAATCTTAGGGCTGGATTTGGACATAAGCCTGGAAGCAATGAAACTGCAATCCCTCAGAGTGCGTATCTCAGTCTGATGGGCTCTAGGCTTTCCTCTTTGTCTCCTGCAACATATTAATCAGTTATAATGATGTGCTTTGTTATAAAGTCATGTTAATGTTTTTGTTTAGGTTCTCTCATGTAGACAAAATGGTGTGTTTCAATTGTTGTAACTCGGATCCAAATGTTAATTCAAATTTCATGTTTACAGTCATGCTGGGTCTGTCTGTTTCTGCTTAATTAGACAGCAGTAAGAAAATTCTTATGACAAGCAATGTGAGCATATCAATTAAATTTTATGTCTACATATTTTCAGAAAGACATGATAATGTTTTAGAACCAACTTACACTGAAGGGTGGATTATTCCGATAGGAATTTCTTGGTATAAAGCCTGTTTTCTTAAATTTCAATGTCAATGCTTGATAAAAAACCTGCATCAAGCAACAGATTTCTGTTCATGACAGCAAAATGGCAGCTTACTTTATAGCTCAGTGTATGTGTTCTATGTTATAGGAGCATAATGGTGATGATGTGCCATAGCTCTCCAGATGAGGTTAACTGGAAAAATCGAACAAAGCTAAGATGCTCTTTAGTGTTTCCTGCACTCAGCCTGTGGTAATAATATTGACATGAAACCCTGCTGTATAACACTGTTCCATTGCTATGCTTTAACAATAAAGAAACTATGTTTAATACAGTATGTTTTCCTACATTAAGATATGTTGCTTTTCCTTTTTTATTTTATTTTTTGCTATCAAGGTTCTTATTATTATCTCTGACAAGATCACACATAACTGCACTGAGTGCAAATCAGAGAGACTTTGACATCATCACCATGATGAGAGTACACACGGCTATGTTCCATTTTTATATTATTCTCACCGCATGTTGTCATCTTTCATGAAAAGTTGCATTGACTGCTGATATCTATTTTATAAATGTTCATTTAGAATTATGTCAGCAGCCATTAAGGGTTTATGCAGGTGTCACGTAGCCATGTGAAAACAGAACCCTTATATAAAATGTTATCAGCAAGAATGTTTTGTTTTGTTTTGTTAATAAACTTGTGCTGCGGTTGGTTCCTCTGGGTTTAGTAATATATATTAATGACTCACTTGTTCCTGCAGTAAAGAGCCATGCAGGCCAAACCCAGCAAGCTGATTCCCATGGCGATGCTGAAAATTGACAATATCTGTCTCTGGTAGGTCTCTCCACTCTCTGATAAGACAGACACAATAAAAGTCCAAAGTTAATTCCCTGTGTAAATTTGTCCCCTCTTCTCTGTCTGCTGGTCCGTATTGACTGAACAAAATATGTATTTTTTTTAACTTACAGTTGTGTAAATTTATAACATCGATCAGTTTAGACAAGTACCCAATGGCACACAGTGAACATCAATTATTAAATATATTGGCAATATATAGAATAAATCCAGATTTGACCCATAAAGTGTAGCTTGTGCATGTTTGTCCAGAGGTATTTGTTAATTACATTATACTAATGATTTATATACAGAAAGCCATCTATATTGATGAGCCAGTGTTTGTCTTCTTTCATTATCTGCCTCACTGTCTCTGCCTCACACTCACTGTTTTTCTCTCACACACATCTTCAGAGGAAGCCAGCACAGTCACTGGGATAAAAAACAGAAGTCTAATGAATGCATCCTGTCCTGGCTGGCAGAAGATTTCATCTTTACCATTTCTCTGATGGTAAAGATGCACTGGTCATTTCTATGCTGGATTGTTTGGTTGTGTTTTGTATGTTTAATAATAATAATAATAATAATAATAATAATAATAATAATAATAATAATAATCATCATCATCATCATCACCAGCATCATCATCATTTTTACTTATATAGAACCGTTCACACATTATAAATGCAGTTCAAAGTGCATTACAGTAGAATAAAAACAGAGAATTGATTATTATTATTGCTTATTAAAAAACAGACAAAACATTAAAAAAACATAAAATTATAAATATATTTTTTAAATCACTTACAGAAGGCAAATGTTTATAGGTAACGTCTTAAAGATCTTTTGTGTGTAAAAACAAAGCTCCCCTCACTTTTAAGTTTCATACATATGGAATTGGCTCAATACCAAATGTACTTAGAAATGTATGAAGGTGCTAAACCATTTAGAGGTTTAAAATCTAGTAGTAAGAGTTTTCAGTTGATTCTGAAGGAAACAGGCAGCCAGGGAGTGATGCTAAAAGTGGTCTAATATTGTTTTCTAGTCCATGTTAATATTCTTGCTGCTGGCTTTTGCACAGGTTGTAGATGGTTTCTTGTAGTTGTAGGAAGTCCACAATTGCAAGTGAACAATGCATTACAGTAAACAGGTCTAGCTGTCAATTTCTAAGAATCTTGTTGATGAATATAGGGTCTAACTTTAGTATTATTACTAAATAATACTAATTAAATCAGAGTCTGAAATTGCACAAACTAATTACTTCCTTACTAGGAAAATTGACCTAGTGTCAACATATGCAAAGAAAAAATAAGAGCCTTGTGGTACACCACTGAGAATATCATGGCTCTCTGAGCTATGTTCACCTATGCTTATAAAATACTGTCTTTCAGTTGAATACGTAGAAAATCGGTTTAACACAGTTCCAGAAAGACCGGTTTTCAAGTTCTCAAGCTGATTAAGAAGAATTATATGGTCTACAGTATCAGATGCAGTAGTTAAAGCATAAGTAATAAGTAATCACCTGCATCAGCATTTAGTCTCAGATCATTTGCTACCTTCACTATTGCTGTGTCAGGGCTGTTGTTTACTCTGAAGCCAGACTGGAATTTTCATGGACATTTGTGTTCATTTAAGAAATCGTTAAGCGTTGAGAAAACTATTTTTACAGTTATTTTAAAAAAATGGCAAGAGATTGGTCTGTAATTGCTAAAAAACTGAGGAATCAAGGTTATGCTTCTTCACTACTTCACTAGCCTTACAACGGCTGTTTTGAGTGTCTGGAAAAGTGATTGTTTCCAAAGAACACAGGCTGTCGAATAGGCTTTAAAAATGCTGCTGGAATGGGATCTAAAACACTGATAGAGGAATTTAACTGCATGACAACTTCATGACGTTCTGCCTCACTAATCTTTTAAAAACTATTCTTAGTGTTTTGCTGTCAAGTTCACGTTTCATACTTTTTGTGACCAATCATAACATTTTGATGCCAATGACATTAATAGGATTAATAGGTGACCAGTTATTGAAAAACAACACTCTTCAGTTGTGTCCCTTTGTTATTTACAAGTACTGAAATGCATGTCTCTGTCTGCTCGTATTACACTGTTATAAAATACATTATTAATACGATTTTTAAGAATTACATAATGAATAATTAGTTTTCTCCAGTGCCATTCTCCTTTGAGTATTTCCTTTTCAGTTGGTTTATCTATTAATTTTTCTGTGGCATTTTTTCTGGTGCAAAACTATCCAAAACAGATCTTAGCTTACAGTTGAAACTGCTGACCATATCATGCCGGTTACAGGTAAAGGAAGTTTGAAATACAATTTTACTTCATCTGTGTTGAATTGTCTTTCATATCAACAGAAGCAGACTTACTAAAAACAGACAGTAGTGATCTGAGATGGCAATATCCAAAATTCCACTTATGTTATTAAATAAGCCTTGTGACATGAGTTCATTTAGAGCAATGAATATGCATGACCATGAATATGTGTGAGACTAGTTATGTGCTGAGTAAAATGGAATGTTGCATGAACTCAGAGCTTTATCAACATGAAAACTGAAATCACAAGTCAGAAGATGAGTTACACAGATAGACAAAGGTTTCAAGATATTCAAAAGAAGCAACCATTCCAAGTGAAATGTTTTTTTTTACAAACGGAAAAAACAACAGCGAGAACACCTCACATATTACCTTCCCATATATGATGGATAAAATCATAATTGTGTAAAGCAGTTTCGATTAGGAAAGCTGCTCCATCTGCTGCAGACAGGTTTCAGTCTTATCATAGTATCATCAAATTTAGCTTCTGTTCACAAATAAGGTAACTGAAAATGCTGGTTTTGTTTTCTAGTCCTTAACATTCAGCAGTGCCATTCTATAATTTCTAGGTGGATTTGCTAGGGAGCGATAAGTAGGCTTACAAAATACAACTACCTCTGAGCATTTATTCCTTGAATTGCATTTACACTGTGCCAGGTACACCAGTCTAATACTGGCGCATGGCAGTATTCTGCAGGCAGTGAACACCATACTTCCTGCCATAGTCCTACCATAATTCTGCTGTATGCTGATGTATAGGATTTCTGTGTTCCACAGCATGTTGCATGGCATGCCAAATGTGTCTGATAACAGTGAGAGCTGGTCACGTAGATATAAACAGGCAAAACCCCAAACTCAGACAAGTGTTTCTCTAATCATAATTTGGCGTCTTTAGACGTGTATGGTGGCACATTGTCCTGTTGGAAGAGGCCAAACCCATCAGAATAAATGCAGCAAACGAACTGGTGTAACTCATTAGAAACATTTGTAGACATACCACGGGTATGGAATGGAATGGCAGCTTAACAAACATTATGCATTATGGAGCCACCACCAGCCTATGTATTTTGCATAGGCTTGTCTGTACCATTTATTCTGGTACTTCAGTGTATTGTAATTGATTACTATCATTTGAATAGAGAATTAAATGTTTTTACCAGATGAGTTGCTATTTATTGTATTTACTTTTCTATTTTTACGTCACATTTTACTTGCAGATGATGCCTGCATTTTTACTGCTAAGAAACGCAACCATGGTATAATTTAGTGTTAAACAGCCCCTATTGGCAAATTCTATTTTTGTGGACAAAAAGCACAATCTGCTGCCATAAACAGACACTGATGCCAAAAGAAATAAACTCAGTAAAACTAGAAGATGGATGCTTTCCAAGATAGATAAAAAGGTCTGACATCTAAAAGAATAAAGCTTGATGCTGACTTCCACCATCATGGAGGAAACCTGGGCATTCAAAAGCAGTCTTGCATCAACAAATCAATACGTTATTTGCTGTTTATGGCTATCTTTGTCACAATCAAACTAGAATAAGATGATAAAACTAACTAGGTACTGACCTAATGTGGATGAATATGAATGACTGTGCAGTGCACATTATAGCCACTAGATTTGCCCTTTTATGGTAGCTGCAGTGTAAAATCTGGTGAGAAATTTTATCATAGGTAACTCAATGCACAATGCAAAAAGGACAGTTCGCAAGGTTTATAGCAGGGCCATGGACAGGTCTAGATGCTATCCTAGAAAATAAAGTATTTCGGTTCAGTAGTGGTAAAATTTAAACCACTAATTCGATAAACTTAGGCCTATGGAGTGTGAATAGATTATGCACTAAAATCAATAAACTATGACATTTTTTAAAATTATTATTATTATTAGTTGACGATGGTCACAATGATTCTGTATTAGAGTGTCCAAATATAGTGTTGCCGAATTTTGTCCCACTGGTGTGACGGCAGGTCTTTGTACGGATAATATTAACAATAATTTTTGTAAATATTCCTGAAATAAGTAGAAGAATATTTTATTTTAAATAGCTATAATCATTCGAGCTTATCACTGGCAGTTCATATAGTAATGTACTATTCATCCTATCCGCTAGTGATTAAGAAAGGAGACTGTGGCTCTGAATGACAGTATTAAATGTGTAGCGAGTGGTGAGGCAAGAGATCTTCATCACCCTGTCTTTCTGTCCACATATTTCTCTACATAGACAGACAGACATATTATAAAACGGCTGTGACCAGACTCATTTAAGATCCAGATTAAAATCACTGAAGAGTAATACATATCCATTCCTCTCTATTTCCACCCCTCGACTCCTTCTGTCTCACTTTAAGGATGTTTGAAGTGAAAGTATTAAAGCAGACATGTGAACCTAGGCTAATAGAAAACTTCACTAGATTCACTCAGAATATATTCAGCTGTCAAGCAAATGACAGGAGGCGGTGGGCGTATGGGATTGCGGGTGTAGAAAAATGGAAATGATCACGCGAGAAAAAGATAGCCAGTGACAGATAGAAAAGTGGGGAGAAAACAGCTCCGAAAAATCTCTTTAGTGCAGTTTATGGTGTCTGTTTGTTGACACTGCTTAAATCTGTGGCTACTCCAGTTTGTCAGTAAAGGCAGCCACTTAGCCTATCCCAAGAGTCACATTATACAACGTGCAACCTCAGCAAGTGATATACATTTGGGCTTAACAGATACTAACTGGGACACATAAAATGCACACACACACAATGTTCAGACCCGGAGACACACAGGTATCATGTACGCACACCTGCATATCTTGCATCACCCAAACAAAGGCTGCAGGTACAGCAGGTACTCTGTCCTCACGTTACCTAGCTCATCCACTACCTGTGTTTCCATGGTGACACCAGAGCTGAGGTCAGAAGTTTAGGCATGCACTTTGGTGCACATTAATTCTGTGCAAATGAAGCCTATCTAAATCGTACGTGGTCTGTGACTGGCAATCCTCAACAACGCTACTGTCAACATTCTCACTGGGGTGGGATGGTGGGGGAAGGGGGGGGGGCGTTGTCTGTAGGCTCTGCTGCTCAGAGGAGTGCAAGCCATCCACACAGTAATCACACGATACGGCTGAGTGGTGCTTGACAAAGTCAGAAGGTAAAACAACACAGGTGCACACCCTCTGCATCCTTTGATTTGTAACACCACTGTGTGGGAATGGGAAAACCTTGTGAAACAAGTGATAGCTAAAATGATAAATTGGTATGAAGGAGAGAGGGTGCATGTGTTTTGTGAGATGAATAGTAATTACAGAAAGCATTTTCCTTACCCATGAACTCGATGCCAAGCTCATCTGCTGCTGAAGGGAGAAACAGAGAAATAAGTGAGTGGGGGAAAAAATCAAATGTATTTAGAATAATAGACACATACTTATAGCTTCTGCTACATTATGATGAAGACAATTCACAGCACATGCAGCATAACAAAACTGTCCTGTGTTATCAGCTAAAGAAGCATATTTCTGTTGTACAATGATTGAACAACAAAAACTGGTTTGTTCCGGTCAGCCCAGGGGTAGGGAGGGAGCAAGTACACACATATTGTTAAATAGCTTGCATAGAAAGTCCTGCTCAGCCTTTACCACTGCCTCTCGATTAGAATTACACTCCGGCACAGATTCCCTGTGGAAATAGGCTCTGCAAATGCCTTTGTTTCGTCTCGTACACCCAAGGGATGCTCATAATTGTCTCTGTTGGTCACAAGTTTTTATTCATTCCTCCATTTTTCCTGCTGTCTCCTCTTTAAGAATGTCTGCTCCAGTAGCTCATGTTAACGGACGACCGGCTGTTTGAAAGCAGCTAGGGCTCATTCTCAGTCTCTTTCAGCACCAGAACATCAGGGTGTGATAAAGAGCTGAGCACTTGCGTTCTTTGTATCTGAACAGCACCTATTTTTCATGGCACTGTAACATAATCTCTTTTAAATTAAAAGTGAACCCTTTACACATAATTGCTTTTCTGACAGAGGTGGTGTAAGGTTTTTAACCAGGCTATGGATTCCCAAGCTTGTTGAAAGATTCTTTTTCATGGACATGCTAGACATTAAAAAGTGGAAATCAAACCCACAGACAGGAAACCATCTGTTAGTTGATGAATTGTAGGAATTATCAATGCCAAGGGATTATGAATATATTCATGCTGTAGTTAAACACAATTAGTATGAAAATGATAACTATAATTCTAACTGAGGCACATTAATGTAAGACGACGGAAGAAGAAGCAGCTAAATAGACATTATGTGTTGCTCAGTGAAGGCAGATTGCTGTAGGTTGATTATTAAACATTCAGGAAGTAAGACTTTTAAAAGCAGCAGGGCTCAGAACTGTTCGGATTGATTATATAAGAGGAAGTGTCTGAATAGATACTCTTGCTTCTAAAGTAGCTTTAAAAAGGTCCAATGAAAGTACACTGAACAACCAGGGATATTTTCATACTTCCAGCATTTGTGCCTATTTTGAGAAGCATCTCTATTCTATGAAACGGACACATTAGACAATGGCAGCAGAAGAGAAATAAAACAGTAGCTGATATAGACCAGTGGCTCACCCTCCCTCCTGCTCAACTACTGCATGCTTGATCAATTACAAAGGAAGCACACTGGTTTATCGACTGCTTGTAATTATTCCATTTCACTGTGCTGTAAGGGGGAATGGAATGAATTTGGGATTTAAAACTTCGTATCCACACAGGTAGATGTGCTAACATTGCTATTTTAGTACATTTTGCCCAACAGACCTGCTATTTAATACTTGATGTGGAGAAAACAGATGCTTTTAAACCAGAGCACTGAGCTCTGGGAGACAAAAGGCATGGGTGGCAAACCAGGAAGTCATACTGATGCTGCCAGTGCAGCTTGAATGTTCAAGCAGCTGCAGCTTCTGATTGCCCACCCAAACAGCCACATATATCCATGTGTAATTGCAGTGCTGTCACCAGCTATACCCACAACATCATTAAACTTGGGTATTGGTTCTTCTGGACTGGCATATAAAGCACACTGCTGCATCCCAAATGCAGTGTACCCTTGGGAAAAACTGACATCAAGAGATATAAGCCCCAGTAATGCTTATGTATACAATGACACAACGTCAGGCTGTCATGTAACCATGCATAATATGTGGACACAATAACAGAAGTGATTCAAATTCCACATAATCCAGGTTTTAGTTAGTAAGACTTGAAAGCCTGCCTATATGCACCTCAGAATAATCCCAGATAGATTAGACCAAAATACAGGCTCTGCCATGGCCTGTCATGAAATCTATTTTTTCTGAGTCACTGGATACACAGTTAAACCCCAACAAGACTGTAGCGCCTCCACACTGGAAGCTCTTCCACACAGTATAATCTACAGCTGCACACTAGCACTCTGAAGGTGGCCCATCTTGCAGCTTTTAAGCCCCCAGTACAAATAAAATGGCAGAGAACATGATATGAACACATTTGACCTGACATTCTGCACAAGTAAACAGTGAGCTTTCAGCAGAGGCTGACCCACACTGTTTTCTATTCTTTGTTCTGCTAAAGCCAAAAGCTGAGCACAGAGAGCTCATATCAGGTAGCGTGAGCACTACAGAGGCCTACTGGATCGCCTCCTCTATGATGATCAATCAAAGGATAAAGATGATGGCTGAGAAGCTTAAAAGACAAACGAAAAAACCTACCAACCAAAATAACAACAACAACGACGACAACACTTGGTGGCCGATAAAGCCTCCAGAGGGTGATTTGTGGCTCATTTGGTGGGTTAAGTGAATAAAGACGCACTGACCCACAAACAAACACCAGGCGTAGCAGCAGAGTGAGAAGAAAACAAACAGAGGCCTCAACTGAGTGGAATAAAGAAACATTGGAAACATAATGAGCTATGAAAAATGCAAACCGTGTAATACGACATGATGTATTGGGTCTTGGGCTTTCTCATTATGAGGGGTGCACTGTGACACACTGTATTTGTTTTCAGAGCAGTATTGTAAATCAAGCACATTATCTGGATTTACTGGCTCGTCTCTGTCTTAACTGTGTGAAAGAAACAGTCTAAGCATCCTGTCATTGGGGATCATGAGTATAAATGTCATAGGCATCCATGACTGGGAGCCTAAGAGAACAGGGCTCTCTGGATGGCCCTTGAGGGTATCAATCAGAGAGACTGTGGCCTATCGAAGACATTTTGAGGTCACATATATGGATATGGGAAGTTGGCACTCTTTTCTGGCTGGCATTACATGAGCAGCTGTTCAGAAAGATGTTGTGAGTGATTTCATGGGTCTCAGAGGAAGCATGAGCTAAACTTCACCCTCCCAGATGAGTTGAACTAGTTGGGAATTAACAATGACTAAAAATTGAGAGAAATAATGTGAAAAATGTAACCCCCCAAAAGACTGGAAGCTGAATCATCCATAAATAGCCATGTTGACAAATTGCTGTGACATTTTCCCCCTAACCATACAGGTGCAGTAGCAGGAAGATAATGTAGGTGCATCTATGATAAAGATGATGGGGCTCCCAGCAGAAAGAGCTCCACCTCTTGTAGTGTTGTGTACAGAGGCCAGCAAATGTACTCTGTAAAAAAAAAATCAGATATGGGAGACCAAATTCCATTACCAGCCACACAGCAGGTTCAGTGACTTCAAACAGCTGTAAGTGGAAGTTTAGGTTTCTATCTCACTCACTGTAAAAGATCACTTCTTAAGAGCAAACACATTCATAGTCCCCTCATAGAAAAAGCTACTTCTAAGATTCATGCTGGATATCTCCCCTAGCACTGACTTCTTTGCTTTTTCCTCTCCATTTCCCACTGTGCTTTCACAAGACTACAATAGCACTGAGAAAACCCAAACTCAGCAACACAGATTTTTAAGCTGCTTTTTTGCCAAGGTTTTGTACCTTGAAATTTTGGGTCACACAACAAAACTAAAAAGAGTTGAATGATGTTAGGTAGCTAGAACTTTTTGAATTTCATGTAAAAAAAATAAGAACTCATGATCCTCAGTGTGAAGCAGGGTGTGATGGGCTTCTCCTTTTCATTCGTACCTCCTCTCCTTGGTTTTTAGTTCCACCTGAGAGAGATTTTTTTCTGCCAGTGTCAGCCTTAGCTTACTTATGGGTTAAGCTATGTTGAAACCATCTGTATAGTACAAAGCACTCTAAAGTCTAAAACTCTAAATTAAGTCGACAAAGCAAACACTATAAAGACAAAGGAGTCAGTATCTCTCTATAAACTTCTGAAATCATCCGTCAGTGTCTATCTTAATCTGTTCGCAAATGCCCTCCATACTAATCAAGAGTCCAATCTAACTCCGAAGAAACTAATGACTTTTAGTATTGACCTCAAATTAGCAAGATAATTATTGCCTTTCTCTGTATTCTGTTCACATACAAGTAAAACAAGGACTGCCTGCAAAACGCTCAATTACTAATGAGCCATAAATCTTCAAAGACTCACAAGAATCCAAAAAAATCAACCTGTACTTTGATAGGAAATGCCTTTTAAATGATTTGGCTTAAAACACCAATAGTCTTAGATTCGAATGCTAAGATCGTAGCTTCTTACAGGGAAGACAGGATGCAAATCCTCACTGATTAAAAACTATTTTCTCTTAAGACTGCAGCATTGTAATGTTCTGCTAATTTCAGCACTTAAGCTGGAGCATAATTAGCTTCTTCTTAGCATATTTGATTTTTGGAAAGCACTCCTTGAGTTTTGCAGAACAAGAGCATTTTAAGATTGATGAAAAAATCTAAAAACTAGAGAAAGAAATGGAGAAAGCAAATTAAACATGATTATGTGCTTTCTTGACTTTTTCAGGAGGAGCCTTTGTTTCATTATTGATATAGACTCTTGATCTAGATCTGGCTAAAAGAACAGACTAAATTCTGGCATGGTAGTAAGCTATAAGTTCTGGCTACAATCATCTTGTATGTGGGAAATAAACAAATTGTATCTTGATACATACTTGGGTTGGAAAGAATGGGGTCGGTCTTAGGAACAAACTGGTCACAGCGAAGTCCACGGTAACCCTCTTTACATCTACAGGAGAAGAGAAGAGAAGAGAAGAGAAGAGAAGAGAAGAGAAGAGAAGAGAAGAGAAGAGAAGAGAAGAGAAGAGAA
>JAOVVF010000051.1:13765945-13779705 GCA_028565595.1 Duopalatinus emarginatus | reverse complement strand
AGAGAAGAGAAGAGAAGAGAAGAGAAGAGAAGAGAAGAGAAGAGAAGAGAAGAGAAGAGAAGAGAAGAGAAGAGAATTAGGGATTAGGAGAAGAGGAAACAGATGAGACATAAATATGGTAACATCTACCATTTTTCTTTAAGAGATCATTTTCATATAGCATATATCATTTTAATTCATTGTTACTTGATTTAAGGAAATAATTTCAAGAATGAAATCATTGTTTTCTTTCAGCTTCTCTCTCTGTGTGTGGGATTGTTTTTATACTGTATCTAGGCAGGGATTGTTTCGATCCTACCCCTACAAGGATAATAATATCTGACAATTGTGCCATTTTTATTTATATCTTAATTATTTAAAGAGAAATGACAGCATTAATTAAAAGCAACACACTGTAAATAAAAGAACCACACTGCCCCCGTTCGCTGATTGAGGTTAAGGTTAGGTTCAGATATAGATGTACATAATTATATCAATGGTCCTCACAGGCATAGCAAGACAAAACCGTGTGTGCCTGTCTCTCCACAAGTCAAGTCATATTTTATCACAATGCAAGTTTATTCTGAAATGGAATTGTGGCTGAATGCAGCACTGGGCAGAGTTTGAATATGTGTGAAGGGAGAAGGGATAAGAATGAGCTAGTGCAGAAAAAGAAGAAGGACAACAAGGCGGGTTCGGCCAGAACTCTGCGGCGCCTGCATTTGCACAGATAACACAGTCTCAGTGCTAATGTCACTTCCCAAAGGAGCTATGTAGTTGAATTGGAGGTGCATTTGATTGGACTCTTGCTGGGAGATCTATGTGAGACAAACACACCCATGCTAGAGCAGCAGAGCACTCTGCGTCTTTAAAACTATAATGAATACCAGTTTTCTTCCAGCAAGCCTTTGGATTCACCAGCAGTGTGAAAGCCCTTTCTAATGTCTTATACCCTGCACTTTAACTCTCCTTATATTCATTCACATTCAGCCACAAATCTGTTTGAAACCTGTTTGTAAATAACAGTAACTGCACTGCTGCTGGATATACAGCTTAGTCCCAACAGTACAGCACAGAGCTTTAAATCAGCATTAAAATTCACTCATTTTTCATATTTGTTGGATACGTCGTCACATGCCTTTGAACAAATAATGCCCGATAATCACAATGCATGCCAACAATTAAAGAAGAAAAGCAAGAAACATTATAATATTACCCTGCAAAATAGCCCTGTAATCAAATATATGTTCTTGCAACTGATTTCATTTAAATAATTTCCAGAACATGTTGGCTGATGGGTAAACGTCTGTGTTTGTGTGTCTGGTTTGGAACAGCATAAATGGAAGTGGCTTTGAGGAATACACAGAAATAAATGATTTGACTAATTAGTCATAGTAAGTGACATTGCATGAGCAGCCATGAAGTAGGTGAGTCTTTTACGGCTCTGTCTAACCTTTTATTCATGCCACCTAATGCTGACTCTTATGTCACTGGAGATATGAGGATGTCTATCAACCAGTCTGTTTTATTTTTCCCTTCTCATTTTCTGGCAGTCATTATACTCAATCTTATGGTTTCCTTTCATCAACATGAAAAAATAATACACTAGAATGTCCACATCAACAAGAGAGTACACACAAAAAAACCTATTGCTTGTTCCTTTTCCTTTGTTTAGACCTTCCAATTTTATAGATCAAAAATGTTTTACTTTTTTTTTTCAAGTAACTTTATTTCCATCATACTTTTTATGGATGGCATTAACCAAATATCTGTGTGGTTACAGCCTATTACTCTCATTTGGACTTCATACTTTAAAATTACTTTGCTGAAATATCTGAGAACCTGATCTCATGAGAAATTTGTAGGATGTTAAATAACAATGGAGGATGCAGCTGGATTTTATTCACTTTCCAAATGTAACCACAATATGTTTTGGACACTCTTTAGTTTTCAACTTAGTAGAAATCTATATAAGAACATGAAATATGAATATTTCTGTACATATTTCACCCAAACAAACAAATGCTTTTCAGACAGAGACTAGGGAAACCAATACATTTCAAAGTGAACAATACCATCACCAACAGTAGGTTTAGGAACCCTGTATCCTATAGAGATTTCAGAATATCCAATCCATCCAGGAGTTTTGTCAGACTGGAGCAGACTGACCTTGATAATTGAAAATTTTCCCTCTAGCAAGACATAAAAAATGTTGTAAAGCCGGTATAATAGTTCTACATGGGAATTATGACCATGGGGACTAATTTCAGATCAAATTACTCGAAGAGAGGAGTATTCATCCATCACATATTTCTAATACATTTCAGCATAAAATGGTCAGATTTTACTGGGTTGAGTGCTTTTTATGTAAAAAGTGAGAAATAGCTAAATAAATACATCTATGTATTTTTTATAGACTTAACATTCACCAGACAATATAAAATAAAAGTCACACAAAATAAACTCTTTGTAAATATAAAAAGTAATGATGATAAGTAGGTGAACTACTGAGCAGTGAACATGAACAATCTCATATGTTTATGATCATCATCACCATTCAGTGCTCCTCATAGTCCTCCAATAACTTGTGCAGAGGAATAATGGAGATCTGCATGTATGAGTGCACAACCTAGTAAACAAGATTATAAATGCATGTGCCTTCAGGGATATTTATTATTATAAATAAATGTGTATTTTTGTCTCATTAATTGTGCCCCCTGTTGGTTACCTTACCCCGAAAAGAGACAAATGGACTGAGGAAAAGCGAAGGCAAAATTAAAGAGAGAGAAAAAGAGACAGAGTGAGAGTAGGAGGTGTTCACAGAACAGGAGAGGGAGGAACAGGAGGAGCAGAACAGAACTCAGTCTTTAATTAATGCTCAGCTCTTTAATTAATTATGAATAAATGGACATGGGGTTTGTAGGCGACAGTGACAGGTGTATGTGTGGTTGTGTGTGTGTGTGAAGGTTTGATATATTATCTCCTCACTGCATTATGCACATTTATGCTATATGAACTCACACCACAGCTGATCAATGCACACCCATTTCACATATGCAGACAGACACACTCATATACCTTCCACTATATAGTGGAAAATCCACTGTAGTTTACTATAGAGTAATATATCTGTGGTTTCGAAATCTGAACCATAATACTACCATAACCGTTATACCATATAACACTGTACTACATAATACCACATACTACTATTATACTTCATGTTTGTACTGTAGTGCTTTAGTGTGGTTATTTTTATGATATTATTAAAATTGATACTGCCACAGGTTTACCATGATATGTAACAGATACTCCTAAGCTTTGCATTTGTTGCTCCTTCTCAGCAAACATTGTACTTAAAGCCCAGATACAGTGCAATGCAGCGATATGCCATAGTTGTACTGATTTATGGCCTGACTAGCTACTAATATACAAGATGACAAGCATCTTGGTGTTGGGGGGTTTTGGCATAAATGTTCAAGTTTTGGAACCTGATCTGTATGAACAGAGAATGCAACTGAGCAGGCAAGAGACCAGAACATACTAAAGTGCTGCTGTGTTGTTCTCTTTAGGGTGAGCTTAAACAAGGCAAAATCCCACATTTGCCATATGCAGCAGGTTATTGAATTATTACTACAGGGTGAGTCAAAAGTGAGGATACGTTTTATTTCAGAAACAAAAGGGAAAATGACATCTGAATACCTCAGCAAGTAATGGGTGAGGAGAACTATATTTTTGGCCATGTTCGGAATATGACTGCCATTTTGAAAGCTGCCATATTGGATCAAGGGAAAGTTTTTCCAATGGGAAGGTGGTCATGTGTCCTGCGACTTTTACTCACCCTGTATATATTATAGCATTTTCATTATAACAGTGTGTAATGTAGGAAAGGTTAACTGTGAAAATAGGTCAGCATGTCAAAGAAGTTTAAATTAAAATTAAATTAAAATATACATTATTTTACAAACAAAATACACATTACTGAAGTTCACTCAATGATAAAGTTTAATGAAAAGCCATTTATTATGTGGTGTTATAGACATATTATAGTCAGTAGTATAGGGTGATGGAAAATGGATTGCAAAAGATGACTTAGATAAGGAACACAACTTAGATAATACAACAGATAATACAACATAAGTTTTTGTGTCCCAATCAGCCCTGACAAATCTCCTCACTGTTACTGATGGACTCAAAGGCTGTGATAAGCCCAGTCGCCAGACCAATCTTCCTCTAATACTTCTCACCCTCTCTCTCTCTCTCTCTCTCTCTCTCTCTCTCTCTCTCTCTCTCCTGAATCTCCTCAATATACACAGCCAGTACTTATGCATACCTGTCAGTGCAGCCCTGATTGTGTGAGGGGTTCGGAAGAAGGTGATTTAGCTCTAAATGACACTGACTGATGATCGTGGCCTCTGTTGTTTGCATGTAAAATTGCTATGCAGCACAAATATGTTCTTATGTTCAAGGTCCCTTCAAAATCTCAGTCTGAGACTGCAAAGTGGATGTTGTGTTGGTGGAGTAAAAACATACATAGATAAAATTCACTGAATAAATGAGATCTTTTTCAGGAGGCATATTTGTGTACAGAACTCCATGTCTTCCACCTTTCAAGTGCTTTGTAAAGCAACAAAGTTCTACCTTCAGAATAAAGCTATTAAAATGGTAATCACAAGTGAGCAGATAAGCCTCTTTGTACTTTAGTTTGGAAAGCACAAACATTCCACTCAAAGTTTTTTTTTTCCTGACAATGCCATTGTCAAGACTGAGCTTAGAGAGTTACTAGAAATTATCTTTTAGCACTAAAGACTTATCTGAAGGAAGCACCTTCTGTTTATGAACAGTTCATGAACATAGTAGCAGGTTCCAAAGGCCTGGACTTGTCAGGGAAGACGTGGAGACACTGTGCTGTGCTCACTGAATTGTTTCTTTCCAACATGTTGGGGAACAGAAAAAAACAAACAAAAACAGAACTGTTATAACTGGATGTAATAATTCTGGATAATTGTTTAAAGGATGTCATGTGATCTGTAATGTTTTCTCTCTCTCTCTCTCTCTCTCTCTCTCTCTCTCTCTGCATATCAAGCAAAGGTTTTTGGTGGAAAGTAATAATGATAATAATTATAATGCTTAGTTATATCTGAGAAAATGAAGACAGGAGAGGATTTCTGGCCCCGGTTTTTTGAATACTATACTATAGTAATTCTTACCATTCAACCTTCAAAAACATGTATAATTAAGCCATTAGCTAGCTGCATGAAGTAGCTAGCCAAATCTTTCAACATTTTACGGTATGAAAAAGAGGTCAGTAATGTTCATTATCAATTCACTGTTGTGTTGATTATATCTTTAGTATGTTCTGCTACATTTCATAGGTAACACACAGAATAATGTGTAGGCAGAATGTTGGATAGACAGCTAACTATATAGCTAGAAACATATACAGAATCACATGAGCTATCTAACAAGCTACTGTTTATAGGGTGTTGATAATTGAAGTGAAATTCAAGGTGGTTTGAACTCGCTTGGTTTATTAATGGAAGTTGTTTTTAGTTGGTGTCATGTTTAGACATAGATAAATAATTTCTAAAGTAATTATTCAAACAGTTTTCACCAAATGATTCATTTACTTTTTATGCATGTAAATTAAAGATACTTTTAATACTCACTACATTTAATTTTACGTGAGTGAATTATTACTACAGGAACAGTACGTTTAATCAAGTTGATTCCTCAGTCCACCACTGGTTCTTAATAGAGTGTAAAAAGTATGTAGCAAGTTAATAAAAAAATCAAAAGAACTGACCCTTTCTTTTTTAGCACAGAGCAGTCATGTCTGTTCTTATATTATATTCTTATATTCTGCTCTAGTATCAGAATACATTTGATGCATTTTTGCCACAGCTCCAACTTGTAATTTGGCAGAGCTGGAAAGTGCTTTATGATTTGTACCACTGCAGTATAAAGCAGTTTCTGAAGAGAGTTTCGGCAATTGTTCAGAGGGTGGGGCAAAGAGATGGAGGGAGTGAAAGATAAGAGAGAGGACTGCAGCCCAGCATTTCTTTGACTCACCAGCATGTAAGCGTGCTGCCGATTCAGGTGCAGGTGCTGTTCAAAACCACTAAGATAAGAGGTAAAAACAAGGCATTCAAGTCGCTGTAAATACAAACAAGAAAAAGGAGGGCATTTACTCCGCTCACTCACAAGCTGCCAAGCCTAGCAGTCAGTCAGAGGGACCAGGCTGCTGCACAAACCCTTTAGAGGAGAAAGAACCTGATGTTGTGTCACAATTTAAGCTGTTGTGCTGTGCAGTGTTTTTAATATCAGAAACAATGCATCATTTCTCAAGAGAGTTAAAACCATACAGTCATTTGAACGTCTAACAGCTGAACACTCATTCATATACTGGAAAAATCCCTTTTTTCTCACACTACAAAACACAAACACACAAATCTCATTTCTGGTTTAAATGCATTTCTTACACAATATGTGCAGCGTACAAATTGTCCTTTCGTCAGCGGCATTGAGCTCATTTCATTCTGAAGTCTGTAAGCATGGTAGTCTGTCAAGTGTGTAGAAATGCTTATCTTTATGACGATATACATTATTTGGCCCTTCTGCAGCATACAAACAACAATTGCTTTGAACTAAAACTCCATTTCCTACAAAGACAGTACTTAATCACTTTTATTATAACTGCATCCTGAAAAAAACAGTATTAGCACCAATTAAATGGATCTGTGAATGTGCATGCTGACAAGACAACAATCAAGAAAGACCCTCATAGAATTGATTTTTGGATATAGCCCAGCAAGCTGATGAAACTAAGCCTATCTGTGAAATCATTGCCACCTGGTAGCACATAAACAAACAAAGCATGTTAGACAGTTAGGAAGACATGCAGTCACTGACTGCAAATATGCAAGTCTTTTTCTAGGAATATGGATGAGATTTAAACAGATGTGGATCAGCTGAAATTTCTCACTTGTAGTTCTCTTCATAGCCCAGGAGTCAAGGATCCTTCATGCCCTACAATTGATAAGCGCAATGGCCATGTCTATGGGAATATCTGAGAGATTAGGACAGACTGACTAAAGTGACTGTTAAATTGTGATGTTTGACGCTGGATTTTCCAGCAGCATTCCCAAATGAGGATCAGGATGAGTCTCTTTTTGCTTACCAATACGTTTACATTGCATATATTGACAGGGTGATTCTGGAATAATTTTGTGGTTCAACTTAGAGCTTCTGCCCAAGGTCATGTCCCAACTTTGTTAACCAAAAACTTTAGGGTTAACATTGTTGTTAGGGATAGGGTTAAGATTAGAGTAGGTGGGGGCCTAAATTTACAAATGAATGAGGTTAGAATGGAGGTTAATAGAAGGTTTACAGAAACCTTTCTTTTTTCACTTAATCTTTTATATAAAAAAAAATTAGAAGATCAATATAAGAGCTATAGACTTGGGTATTGATCACTTTAAATAGTTCTTTCTCTTTTATTTCTACACATGCCTTGTTGGTAAAAATTACTCTTTGGGTGACCTTTCTCTTTTTATTCACCTGTGACTTTTAGAAAACATGGCTTTATTTTTTTTTCTCTCATTGCAAAATGATGATGTAATGATCACAAACAAATACTGAATCCTTCCACTAAATCTACTCTTTCTGAGGACACACTGAAACATGATGTTGTGCTTTTAACATAGTAACCTGGGTGGTAATGTAACACCGTGGGTAAGAGTGTTGCCTCACAGCTGGTCCTCAGGTTGATTCTGTTATGGTCTGAGTGCATTTTCTTCTTTGCATTGCTTCTGAGCTTTTTTAAGCTACCCCTCACATCCTGAAAACATATCAGTAACTAGTTTGGCTATACTAAATTGTCTGTAGGTATGACCGAGTATGTGCATGGTTTGCCTATGATTGAATACTGTCCTATCCAGATTTCCATCTTTTGTCAAGTGTTCCATGGACAAGTTTCAGATCCACCACAACCTGATCGGGATCCAGTGTTTACTGAAAATGAATGAATGAACAAAGAAAACCTTCTTGCTAGCCTTTGTAGTGGAGAATGCACCATAAAGCTTTTGGCACTAGTTGGGTTATGAATTGTTGATGGCTAAAGGCTTTGCACATGCCTCATATTGTCAACATTTAATTAAATCTGGAACATGGGAGTGACTGCAGGCCAAATGAAATACATGACATATGTTTATGACATTTTTGCAGTCTTGGTTCGGGTTCAAATTAGAGGAGATATTTAGAAACATAACTGCTGGCCTTTTAAAGTCATCATAAACTTTCTGTACACTCTTACTGACAGCTCCCTCTCAGGCTTGAGTGATAGCAGCAAAGCCAGTCCTAGAGACAAAATCCCAAATGAGATTTACAGTGAAACATGTGAGTGCACATCTTGAACTCAGGTTGATACAATAATCGATAACCAGATGGTGGAAAAAGAGTTTAATACCTGTGTTCTTTCTGAAACTGACAACCTACATAGCTCCTTGTGTGAGCAAGTAATAGAAAATGCCTCAGGCCTGTGTGACACAGTCATGAATATTAAAGCCATCGCAACCTTTTTACATGTTCATGCGCTGCTCTAACTTATGCTGCATGGATAAAGCCAGGATGGTATAGGCGAGATGAGCAGATGTGAAATTTCTCGAGGGACTGTTGCCTGTTGGAGCTGAATTTTTAAACTCTCTTCCTCTTTATTTGTGCTATCCTGGAAATTTATCGATGGAGTCTCCCTCTATGTTCGGCTCAGAAGCATGTGGGCCAATTAAGCAGGGAGAAACTGCAAAGTAGACTGTTGTTGCATTCATTACAGAGTCTTGGGATAGGCCTGAGAATTAAACTGAATGCATTGAGCCAAATGCCTGCGGCATGCATCAGACAACTAGGGATAAGGAGCGTAAAGATTGTTTTCCTAGGTTTAAGTGTGCTGGTCACATAGCAATGCATTGTCCAGTAGTGCTAACACCCTAGGGCCCTGAAGGTGTTGTCTTATGGGTACTAAAGTAGCTCAGAAACGTTCTAGGCTGTGTGTACTGGTAGTTGCTGGCAAACCCCTTCTACCAAAATATCAATTCATCATATCCGGTGTTATTAGTTGTGTTCTGCTTTCTTGTTAGACCAGTAATCTGGCTAGCATTACACATGTTGGCATTTTCAAATCGCTTCAAGCTAAAATGTTGTTGTTGCCTTTTATATGCAGTGTGTGTGTGATTTTGACATTTGCCTCTGTGATTCTAATCCTGTCAGCTTGATTGAGATCAAATAATCACAAATGCTAATGTGTTTAGGGGGGAAGACACAGATTTGTCATGCTCACTAGTGAGTATGCACAAAAGAAACCAATTCAAATACACATTTGGGCTACCATTAAAAAACCTCCTATGCACTCAGACATTAGAACAGGTTTTAAAAGACACAAATGAACACACCACACACATCACGCAGAGGGTTAGATATAAGTGGAGCTGTGCCAGACTTGGGCACTCTTCTACACAATCAGCTGGAGGTGATGGATTAAGATTCTCTCTCACTCAGATGTGCCAATTCTTCTGCTCCTTCCCTCCCTACCTCCCTCCCTCCCTCCATCTCTTGGTCACAGTAAAGGGTGAACATTTTGAATGTGGCTCTGCAACTGCAACAGCTGCCTCAGCCCCAAACGGAGAAGTTTGTTTATGGCCTCCATGGAACGGCATATCCATGTGGAGAGGACAGGCTTCTAGGAGGGGAGGGGGAGCACATCCAAGTGCTCAGGAGTGGCTAAAACCCTTAGGCTGACATCATGCCAGGGATAATTCACTGCAAGAATCTGGCCAGAGAATATCGAGAGGTAATTGAAGCATCAGGGGTCATATATATTTGCACACAGAGCACACTGAGAGCATAAACTCATGCATCTTTTCGGGCTGCTGCAGGAGAAATCAGACAGCCCTAAGCAGCACAACTGGGAGAATTAAATTAGGATCGAATCAATAGCAATTCACTGCTGTCCTGCATTTTACAAATAACCTTTATTCTAAAAATGCCCTAATTAATAAATCAGAAAATATTGGTGGGTGTATTTACAGAGATGTTGGCAAATATATATCACTGCCACCTCATAAAGTATAAATCTGAGAGACAGTCAATGGCGGAGTTGTTTTTCAAATGTAATTTTGCCCTAATGAGATTTCCAACCATAACTTTCCAACCATAACGTTTGAATCTAACTGACAAACCGTTTTTTTTTCTCTTTATGTACATCATCTTAGATGCATCAGGTAGACTCTCATAATTACTCATTTTAAAAGAGCATTTGGACAAGTAAGCTAGACAGCCAGTGTTACAGTTCTTTATATGCTGTTGAGAATGAAGGCAATGTTCACTTTATAGCTCACTTAGTTACTTAACATAATTGTTCAAAAAATGCATTCCTCGGATATAAAACAATAGCATAAATAATAAGTATGAAAAAAAGGAATTGCTTTTTTTTGCTGATTCAAGTCTGCATTTTGCAGTCTTTCTGTACTTTTCCACCAGTCATGAGTACATTCCCCCTCGCGTATAGTCACATTCCCCCTAAATAGCTGTATGACCTGTACTATAGTTATCAATTTAGGTTGGCCACAGTCTTTTCTTAACTTCGGCTTATGTGAGCATGTCCAACTTCACATCTTCTTGTCATTGTTCATTATAAACCTTTCTTGCACTTGACATATGCAAAAAGCAGACACCTTGACAAACCACAACTCATCTTAGCTCTACAGGGAACAATTTGACTCCATCAAGTGCCATTCTCTTGCTGGAAAAAAAAATGAACCAGGAGTATAATTTGTATCTGGGGAATAGTAGCATTACATAAAATAGCATCAAAGGTTTTATGCCTTAATCAATTTGTAAAATGTAATTAATTAATTTTTAAAGATTCATCATAGCTTCAATCTCAAGTAATGGGATAAAGTGTACAGTTTTACCATCTAGTATGTACTGTATGCTTAATTGGAAGGATCTTGGAAAGTCATAGTGGTGGAGAATTGGATTTATTCTGCTGCTTATCTGCTTTGACAGATTTAACATGCACAGCCAGGCTCGTGCCAGAGACTCAGCCTCAGACGAGGAACAGCACAGATACGTTTCTCCTCTGCTTGGTCATGCTCCTGTTGTCCTGTCTGACAGAGGACTGAAGTTGATTAGTGTCTCCTACCAGTAGCTGTCAGATGGACACGCGTCTTTAGGTTTCATTAAAATCTAATTAAAACTGCTTTTTATGTCTTAGTAAAGCATTAAGCTAATTTGCTATCATAGTGAATATGAGTCTGTTAAATTCTGAGCAAGCACAGTTCTGATTAGGCCTAACTGTAACTCCAGAAATGCATAACAACAGTGCTTTGAATGTGATCTCCAAAAGATTTTCCTGTAGTTTCCATGGATATGGTAATCTGTCAGTTTTCATCTCATTGCTTTGTCTGGTGCAGATAGATGACAGTAGCATGGATGTTAGTGTGTTGTGCAAGTGGAGTGAGATGAATATAGCACATCTTTTGACACTCCCATCACTACTGCATGTGGAAGTACAGGCTGGGGGTTGGTGCTAGTTTCACTAATGACTTTCTTTGATTCCGAAACACTTAATTATGCGGTCTTATTCAGGATTTCTACCGTCAGCATTCGCTTACAAAGCTGAAAAGTGCATGTGATGGAACCTTAATCACTAATGTGCTTTGGAAAATGAAACCCAGGCTGTGAAATCGGGTCTGATTGCACTCAATAAACAAATGCATTTCATGAGGGTGGAACATAATCAAGATTAGGCAGAATACGTGACCCACTGCTCCAGGCATGTTTGTACATGTGATTTCTGAATTAACCGAGACACTGATGGAATATCAAGTGATAGTCAGGTAACCTCTCTATGTCACCGTCTAATTTCCACATCAAGTAGCAATGAAAATTGGACGTCGACAATGAAGTAAGACACCCCCTGTGGTCTTCTTTTTTTTCAAGTATATAAAAAAATCATCTAAGAGTAGGAGCTGATTGTCAGCTCAGTGACCTCTACATCATGCACAGTGTCTACTTACACTCCAAATACCTTCTCATGACTAATTATGGAAGTAGATATTCAAAGTAATTATTAGCGATGGACTGCATTTTGAAATTCATCAAAATTGCACTTGTAGGCCCGCGTTTGAATTCTGCATTGTACTAAAATTACATCTCGACTCAGATAACTATTTTTTAGTTCTCCCAGTTGGCTATTACTATTTTTATTTTTCTTAGCATGGTAGCATAGCCTCTCTCATTCTTTTATATTTATGTTTGGACACACAATTCTCTCCTTTCCACCTCCACATTAATGCCTGCTCTGTCTCTGATGTCTTATTGGCTGATACAGCATAGCTTAACCCGAAACATCCCATCATTGACTCTTAGCAAACAGGAGCAAACAAACACAAGAACACCATAAGCCATTATATACAGAGGCAGAAAATCAGAATCTACTGTGTTGGTTTTGTTTACTTGCCCATCTACCTTGTAATACCAGAGTTCATTCACAATCATACAAAAAAAACACAAAACAAACAAAAAAACCAACCAACCAAACAAACAAACAAACCAAACACGGCACAGCACAGAGGATACTACTCATTAGTAGAACAGCAGTTGTTGTGACTCTACCAGTTCTCACTTGGAAACTGTCTAACTGAGATGACCTCCAAAACCACTCATCAATACAATTGCTTTACTGCAGTAGCAAGCCTTTCCACTTTTAAGCAGGGAGTCATGCTGCAAAATGGTCATTAGATTGTTTCCCCCCAATTGATTAGAAACTGATGAGTGTATATCATAGTGCAGAAAAACAAGAGAATTAGATGCTGGAACGTCTGTTATCTAATGTGACTGTCTCTTTTAGATTAATTTCTCAGCAACTCTCTGCTCAAAGCCCAAGTCTAATGTGGTGCTCAGACCTCAGGCAGGTTTAATGGAATAATAAATGTGTCGATGCTTTGAAACCTGGAATGCCTCCTCTTGGAAACACACACACACACACACACACACACACACACACACACACACACATACACATACACACACACATACATATACATACATACACTGAGAGATAGAACATAAAAAATCCAGAACATCACTTTATATAGAAAGATAGATTTATTAGTTAGAAGTTAGAAGTGTACTACTTGACCTGGTCCACCTGATTCACCTGCTCTCCTCTCTGTATCTGGCTTCCAGTGTGGAGACAGAACGTCACCCTTACACATCCCCCACACCCACCCCACCCCCCTTCTCCTGCTTCTCAATGTGTGTGCCTACAGAGGCAGGTGCTGGACTGCACTTTAGACATATCAGTGTTTTATTACAGTTAACTTAATTAAAGCAATGGAAGCACCAAGTTAGTCAGTAGATGATCAGTGAAGTGGATTATCTACACATTTAAAATCAGACAGAGTGATCTGAGGTGTGGTTATAATGTAAAGAGGAACACGTGGTGTAAGTGACAGGATAATAGATACAGGGAATCTGTATCACTGATGTGAACATGAACTGTGTTCATTATTGACATCATGCACAAATATCACTGTCCTTTTTTTTGCTCAGTGCCCCCCCCCCCAACCCCCCTAACCTGAGGCTACTGTTTAACAAAAAAAGCAAAGCGTAATCCTTTGAGTCACCTAATCCTGACTCTCATTAGTTTATTACTGTTTACTGCTCATTGTGGTGATTTTCTTTTAAATAGTGAAAAATTATTTACAACCATTCTTTGTATG
>JAOVVF010000051.1:13754299-13765845 GCA_028565595.1 Duopalatinus emarginatus | reverse complement strand
GCCTTTTAACTGAATATGCAATGGCTTGCTCACATGACTCCAGGTTGGATCACAACTTTATACAAGGTAAGGTTTTCTGTAGAATGTTGACTATCCACGCATGTAAGTACTGAGGAATATGATGGACAGAGACAGAATACAAATTCATACCTCGCACACTGTTACATTACATAGACATATTTGTTCCCAGTATGCAGGATGAGATACTGTAGCACAATACAGAACCACACTTTTGATTTAACACACGCTGGATGAACCACTCAATCCACATTTTGTTACAAAACTACGAAATAATAATAAAAAAACTGCCACACAATCAATGAAAGTCAGTATATTTTATATACACTCACTGGACTCTTTATGGGTAGGGCCTTGCTGCTTTCAAAGCAGAGCATATCATGGATTCCATGGCATGTTGGAAACATTTTTCTAGATTCTAGTCAATATTGACATGATCGCATCAATCAGATTCTGCATATTTCAGATTCATGCTGTGAATGTCCAGTTAAACTCATTGTCATGTTCATGAAACCACTCTGACATGTTGCATCATAGTGCTGGAAGTAACCATTAGGAGATGGCAAATTAGGGCCATGAAGAGATTCACAAGATCAGCAAGAATACTCAAATAGACTGTGACATTTAAGTGAGGATTGATTGGTATTAAGGGGTCAAAAATGTGCCAAGACAACAACACCACATTACACCACCTCCAGCAGCCTGTGCTGTTGACACAAAACAGATTGGGCCCATGGATTCATGCTGTTGCTGCCAAATTTTGACCCTACCATCTGTGTGCCTCAGCATAAATGGAGATTCATTTATGACAGTCTTCAACTGTCCATGTTTGGTGAGCCTGTGCCTCCTACAGCCTCAGTTTTCTGTTCTTGGCTGACAGCCAAGTGGAGCCCAATGCAGTCCTCATCTGTAGCCTATCTGCCTCAAGGTTCAACTTGTTGCACATTCCAAGATGCTTTTCTGGTCAGCACAGTTGTACAGAGTACAGGGTTTTCTGTTACTGTAGCCTTTCTGTCAGATCAAACCAGTGGCCATTCTCCATCAAGCTCTCATTAACAAATTAAGGCATTTCTGTCTGCAGACCTGCTGTTCACTGGATTTTTTTTCTTTAGTGCACATTCCTGAGAAAAACCTAGAGACTGTTGTATGTGAAAGTACCAGGGGATCAGCAGTATATAACTAGAAATACTAAAACCAGCAATTCTGTCTCCAATAATCATGCAACACTCAAAATCACTTTTTTGCCCGGTTTCTGACTAAGTATGTAAACAGTACCTGAAGCTGCTGGTTTGTATCTGCATGACTGTATGCACTGCACTGCTGCCACAAGATTGGCTGATTGCATGAATGAGTAGGTGTATTGGTGTTTATAATAAAGTAGTCAATGAGTGTAGAGCATTTGGGGAATAGTGCACAAAGGATTAAAAATTCTTCATGGTTTGGATGTAATCTCTAGATCCCATATAGATCTTTTTCTTCCATTTGGCAAGTTACACATTAGTAGCTCAACTGATACCCATCTCACATCCCAGCCCAGTTTTTATTTTAAGTCTCTGATTCCAATACTGCTTATATTTTCTTGAGGAATCATAGCACAAAGCCTCTAGCATGCCTCTGAGACAAAAATTTGATTTTTTTTGTCTTTCAAACTGTACATTTCATGTCTCTCAGGATAATTTGACTTGAGAAGAAAAGAACCTTTTGAGTTTGTAATGACATCTATGAGAATAGCAGTACAGCCTCTACCTGGTTACATAGGTAATATACCTCTCAGCAGTGGTTCAGGATGTATAGTATTGACCAGATGTCTCTAGCATACTGTACCATTTCCCAATACCTCATGCTTGAGCGTGCACATGCACGAAAAATAAGGCCAGTGAATATGATGTTGGCAAAGGCTTGGGGTATCAGCTGACGAGACTGGTAAAGATGGCCATTGTAGAGTTGGGATAGTGGATTAAAACAGCAATGATATACTAGCATATATCCATACAATATATTTTATGTCAAGCTATGAGTATATTGAGTACAGTGTAGTCAATTTAGTTTATATTTGATGAAATGAAGTGAATGAACTACTGTGCTTGCACCCTTTCATGCAGTGAAACACTCCTAAATGCAAACACTAGGGGGCAGTGGGGGGTGGTCCATCTATCTATGGTGCCCAGGAGATAATAGCTTTTAAATGTGTTGCTCATAAAAATAAGTGAATTACTACCTTTCAAAAGATCATGATTGACTCTTAAAAGACTTTTAGGAATATAAATTCAATTAATTAATCAAATTAAGTGATTAACAGTGGCTCAATTAGTCACCAGGGAGAAGAACTAAATGGATCTGACATGAGATCATAATTCCAGCAAAGTCCTCCCTGGCTGGTAGGTTGGTCAGTAAGTAATGAGAGTAATCCTCCCGATCACTTCACAGTAATGTGATAAATGAAGATTAGCTTTATGTAAATTAGCAACATTCAGTTTAGGGCATCACTAATAATAAGATTAATAGATGCAAACTGAGCATCCCTATGGTATGGTATCAGACTGGGGATTAGTAGCATAAAAATAGATTAAGTCTTGATTAAGCAGAAAGGCAATTATTTATGGCCTAACTCAGTCTAATGTAACACAAGCAAATAAAGTTCATACTGCAACTAATTCTAACAGCCTGAAACGTCATCATGCCCATAAGCATATACAGTCACTGACAGATTAGCAATTGAAGATACGGAGCATAGTCATGCAAAAATAACATGCAAACAAATCATGACAGTAATCCTGCAGCACTTATCCCTGTATCAGCAATAATTATGTACACCTTCTCTATGATCCCTATGTTTTGCTTCACTGAGACAGCTTAAGATCTGGTATGCATCTTCTGTACCCAAACAGAAAACAAAGATCTTACCTCTGAGACATGTTTTAGCTATATTACAGAGAAAATATAATGGGTACTTTCAGTAGGATGACAAAACCTAATTACAGAACGTACTGTGCCATGTTAATTGGTGCTTAAGTAATGCTTAGTCTGTAATAGCTATGTAATATTTGCAGTAACATTAATCTCTCAACCCTGGTCTAATAGTAATTTCCCATTTGCAATATTTCTGCCTTCCAAAGTGTTTTCAGTGCTCTAGCAACTGTTGATTAATGAACATGTAATCGTGCAGATTGCGCCTCATTACAATTTGTCAGGTTTTTGTGAATTGTGTTGTGGGATCAGAAATGTAAAGGCAGAATGTTGCTGGCATGCCAATTGCACTTATCCCACCATTGCTACTACTCTTCAATGCCAGACAGGCTAGCTAAATTATTAACAGTGGCTGCGGTTTTGGATCAGACAGCGAAATTGTTTGAGAGCACATGAATGTTTAAAAACGTGATTGGAGTGTTGCTCCGGTCTCTAATTTGAGCAGATCACTGTGGATAACACAACAACATTCACTATTCAATACAAACATTATAAGACCCATGCACAGAGACAGACAGGATGAATAACAACAGAGAGAGAGAGAAAGAGAGAGAGAGAGAGAGAGAGAGATGTGTAGATATATGTGCAGTCTGCTGGCTGTTTTTTTCTAACTAGCCGCCGTTTGAGAAAAGATTAATATTTATCTTGTATTCTTATTGTTTGCGAGTCCATTTTTGGACTAAGGTGTAGATTTGTGATTATGTTGTGTATTTACTTTTCTCTCTGCACAGAAACCCTAGCAGCACCCAGAGAGTTTTACAAGCACTTCTGCAATGCTTTTGCTGAACACTTTATTGACCAAAGGGCCAAGTTCCACCCATTATTCCTTATATTACAATCTGGTTTCCTATCCAGGATGTCTTCCAGCCTTGTGCTCATTGTTCCATGGCCAAATTCTAAAACCCTGACCAGGATAAAGCAGTTATTGAAAAATGAATGAAATAATAGTCATCTGGTCCGAATCTGATCTGACGTTCTCTTATCACCTTTATGAAAGTTCTCTACAATGCTCAAATAATAAGCTCCTATGTATCACTGTATTGCTGCCATCCAGACATTACATAAGAGCAGCTATACCAAAATGCCAGTAAGGAAACACAGTCAGTGGAACAGATTTACTCATTAATTCAGCACTGCTGGAGTTATACTAGTTGTAGATTTAATAAGGGCACAGCTTAAACGAAAGATGATTTGGTATTGAATTTAACTGATGTTACACTATGGATTTGAAAAAAAGACATGCTTTTTTTTAAGAGAAGAGAACAGATCAACATGTCTGCTGTCTCATCCACATGGTGAGGAACCCATGCTGATTGACAGCAGCGATATATACCTTATGATAATCAGACTGAAATGTAGATAGGAATCATGCACATTGTATCTATTTGTCTACACAGTGTATCATGCTTGTCACATCAAATTAGCTGGCTGAAAATGTTTGTTATGTTATAAGACTCCTAATAACTGGTTGACCTGTCACATTTTCCAGGTCGCTAACATCATCATGATCATATAACATAGTCTGCTTCAAAAGACAAGATGCCAAGGCTCTTTATTGCATAAACATGTGTGACAGGCCTGAGACAAATCTTTATATAAAAAGCATAAATGGATTTAGCCTGTGCATTTGCATGACAATATCCCTAATATCCCCCAAGACCTGGTAGTTCTCAGACATCATTTCTTTTTGTAGCATTTCTCTACCCTAGCCACCTAGGGGTGGCCAAACTTTTTTTTAATTAAGGCACAGGTGAAGAAAAAAAAGGAATTACAGGCTCCAGGCTGTGTGCAATAATTAAGATGCATAAATATATAATAGGCCTGCTTGACAGCCATCGTATGTTTTCCTTTTAATTTAAACATGCCTAATAAACAAGGGGTTTGAAGCAGTGCTGTGTAAATAAAGATTTTACACATTTCACTCATTAGGTGCATTTCTTAAATAAAACAGGCGAGTCCTGACAAATTAAACAGATGCACTCCCCTCTCTGTGAAAAAAAAGGAAATAAATTAATTAATTTAGCCAGTGTGCCTTCTGTCTCCTGCAGCTCTGTTTTCTTACCTTTAATAGGAAAACAAAATTAGTATAAGAGCACAGAGCCTTCATAAAGATCAACTTTATCATCATCTTGATGTTTTTGAGTGATGATCAGAAGACAAAAATTCTTCAGAATAAGTAATGCATAAATAAAGCATACAGCAAATGTATACTATCTATACTGTATACTGTGCATTTTCATTTCAAATAAAGCTTCAATTCTTCATGAAACCTTTAAAACTGTAAAATTGGAAGAATACATATTTTACTTGTAATAGTTTTCAGTAATATCCAACATTTAGGTGCTGGTTCAGTAAATTTGTTACTTTTTAATCACAACCCAGAATTATGTTTTGATGCCTGTTGGTTGTGACAGAATATACTTAAGCAAATGAAAAAAAAATCTTACAAATCAAAATGTTTTAATATGGATCTTGAGTCTGGCTTAACATGGAATATTCCTCTATGAATGTGCTTTGTAAGGAAAAAATAAAAAAAGAAGTAGAGCTCTCACTGCACTTCTCTTTTTTGCGAGACAGCAATTCAGGAAGAACATGACAAAGCAAAGCCAACAGTGCAGATCAGCCTTTAGCAGAGATCAATAGAATCAACTAGATATTTTCACAAAAAGCACATATACTGTTTGCAGCTGGTGACAGTTTTATATGGACTGGGATTTTACAGAAATTCTGCTCTGTGCAGAACTGGGTAACTACGTAAAATATTACTACTGTGATTATTGTCGTTATGTGAAAGCACCCATAATCGTTTACAGAGCTCACAGAACCATCCAGATTTATAGGAAGAATCACAAGGCTCTGTGTTCTCCTCGATTCCCCCCTGCTCAGTATCGATTCCAGCCTAACATCTCCATAATGGGGAACACTCGTGCTAATGGGGAGTGATAAAATAACTTTGTGCTCCTATTAAAACCTTGCTTTGTCTTTGTCGACCTGAGGATTCTATATTATCCAGCACTAATGACTTTCTCTGCATCAAGACCTGTAGAAACAGTGATCCTTCTTTAATGGACACATATAAACATGCAGAGTCAGGTCTTTTACAACTTGATCCTACTGTTGCTATAACAAGCATGGACTTCACTCAGGTTAGTAAAATGTGTGGGTTCTGCTTGCATGCCCCCACCTCTTAGTCAAGGTGAAACAAGTACTGGTTTAACCATAGGCCTTTAATATTCACCAGCTTTTGAGAATTCAGAGAATAAATATCAGAGTATACATTATCTACTAATCTATAACAGAAGCTTCCTAGTAAACCAATAATAATGCAGCATCACCAATAACAGAAACAGCCCAACATCAACAACACCACCTGCATTAGTAGTAGAAATAATAATAATAATAATAATAATAATAATAATAATAATAAAAACAACAACAATAATAATAATAATAATAATAATAATAATAATAATAATAATGATAATGATGATGATGATGATGATGATGATGATAATGATGATGATTATGAAAGAGTAAGTACCAGTGTCACATTTGAAAAGCCTTATTGTTCTCACTGCAAACTCTTCTTCTTCTCTGTAAACACCTCAGTTAGTGTTTGTGACCTTCCTGTTTTCTCGCTCTGTCTCTCACTCTGGCCTAACACTCATTAAGCTGAACAGTTCATTACCATTAACGGAAATTAATGCAGTCTAAGCCACTTAGAGACAGGGTTTGGGGAGAAAATGAGGATCCAATATCTATTTTTGTTGACAGGAGAATGAAAAAAAGGTTTGAGTCTAAGAGAGCAAACTAGAACAAACCGTATATTTCAGAAGTGAGAGAAAACTGAATTGTTTAAAGGATATATATTTTCCATATAGTGCAGGAATGAGCCTGACACTTTCTGAGCAAAGAAACTCTAGGAGCTGACAGTACCATGGCATTAGCTGTTCATAAAAACAACAATCGTGCTATAATGAGGGACATAAGAGTGTCCTACATCCTCTCTTCCCTGTTTTAGCATATTGATTTGATGCTTTGTGAGAAGAGATGAGCAAACATGTCAAATCTGGATCAGCCATGTGCAGTTTCACACCTAAGTGTGTACAATGATGTGTACACTCTGGGTTAAATCAGTCTGAAGTCAGACCTCCACATCAATATGAAGATTAAGACTCATGCACACAAGTGACCTGTAATCTTGACCACTCACATAAGAACAGCAAGCAGGAGAAATAGAAATTAAATGATCAGAATGCATCAAGTGACAGAATGAGATTAATCTGAATGTGAGGAGGCTGTCCTCATCCTCTGTCTGTCCTCCTGTAACCCTTTCACAGCACACAATCGTTTGTACATGCAGTTTAATGCCACAACTAACTATTCATTTTGATTATTTATAGAAAACAGACACTTTCCCTGAGATTGCAACTCTGCTTCACACATTCTGTCTGAATCTAGGCAAAGGCACGCTCATTTGCATATATTTGCATGTCATTAGCACATCAAACCTTCTGACTTAAAAGGCATGCCATGTCAAAAAGTGGTTTGCATCTCTCCACTCTCCCTATTTCCTTTGCTCTTTCCTACTCACAGTTCTCCTCTGTTATGGGTGTTAAACAAAAAACAAAAATGAAAATTACATTTATTACCAGGTATATATATATATATATATATATGTGTGTATAGGGTGAGTCAAATGTCTTTTCTGAAAAACCCTTGCCCTTGATCCACTTTCAAGATGCCCATGTTCCGGTGGCCCCCTCACCCATTACTTGCTGGGGTATTCAAATATGTCAGTTTCCCTTTCGTTTCTGAAATAAAACATATCCTTACATATCAATGAAACTACAGCTATAAGAGGCATGGTACAAGCCAGAAAATGCATTACCAAAAAAGAATGCACCAGTTTAGTGATGTTAGTTGGTTGCTAGGGGTAAGCGTTCTGATATATAAATAAACATCTGTTCTGATACTTTTGCTTATTTAAAAAGGTCTGACACCAAGAATTCCATGTTCTAAGTTATATAACATATCTAGATGTAAATATCAGGCTGTTCCACTGCTGTTCCAAAACAAAAAGCCTGAAACACAATTAAAGTGGATGATCGCAGAATTCACATCATCTAGTGAAGTCAAGAACACTTTCAAGGAGGTTGGTGTATCATTTCCTAACTCTATACTCAAGAAAGACCTTCATGAATGTAAATTTTTTAATCTCAATATGCAAGCCACAGGTAACACTCACAAACAAAAAGACCAGATTTGTCTTTACTGGAAAACATCTTAAAAAAACCTGTCTGGTTCTGGAACAATATTCTTTGGGAAAATAAACCCAAAATTAACTTGCACCAGAATGAAAGAGAAGTGTATGGAGTAGGAAAGTAAGGGCTCATGATTCAAAGCATATCACATCATCTGTCAAACATGGTGGAGGAAGTGTTATGGCATGACATGTATGGCTGCCAGTGAAACTAGCTCACTGATGATTAGTGATGATGTGACTGCTAATTGTAGCTGTAGTCTGAAGTGTATACAGGTATATGTTCTGCTAAGATTCAGTCAAATCCTGCAAAACTTGATAGTACAGATGGATAATGACTCAAAACATATAGCAAAAGAAACCCAATAGCTTTTTATGGCAAAGCATTGGATATTCTTAAATTGAGCACTTTTATTTTTTTTGAAGACAAAATCGAAAGACGAACTTCATGCAACTAAAGTGAAGGCCTGGTGAAACATTTGAAGAGAGGATGCATATACTAAAAACTATAATTATATTTAAAGTTGTTAGTCTGTTAAATAACTTTTTAGTCTGTGGAAACCGAAGAAATTATGTAACAAATGTCTGTAATTCCTATTCTAATTCAATATCACATTTTGATGGCTTCATTTCAGATCCACCGTGGTGGTATACAGAGGCAAAATTCTTGTATAATAGACATTTTTATGTGTCAACAATGTAATTTATGAAAGATATTATGTATAAAGAAATTCATACAGCCAGCAATCCTATATAACACGATTATCCCCAATGCAGAAGGATGTGGTAAAATACAATATAAATAATAGGGCAATCAGTTCAATTATAATTTAACCATATTTTTGACAGTGGTTGCAATAAAAAACTAGCAAATAAACCCAAGATAGTTATAAATCAGAAAAAAGAATTAGCTCTGTCTTGATCTGATGACCATTACACATTCACACAGATTTTTTTTTAATTTGCAAAATTGAAAATCTTAAGGTGATGTGCAATAACTTAAAATATGGCTAAATAGTTTCCTAAGGTGGCATATCAGTAAAGAATGAACAAAAGCATTGAATTTAATTTGTCAACAGTATTGCCAACATTTTGACATTGACAATATATTCGGCAACATTTTATACCCCTTTTAGAGACATCAAAAAAGGGCCTAGCACCAAACCTAGTGACTTTTTGAGCAGATGTAGGTGTCTTGAACTTGACATGGCACTCAAGCTTCATGTTGAACCATCAAAACCCTACCTTGTTGTGCTCATGACCAAACTAATTCCCATTGTTTATCCCTTGCCTGATTTCCATTGTTTGCCCACCCACCCTTTTACTCTCTACTTGGAGATATTTACAAGTAATACAAGCAAATAAGCATTTCCTTCATGTCACTGCCTGGTTTTTATTTTTTCTTCTTCATATACTATAATGTAAGTGTAAGTGGGATGGTTTAAACAAAGAAAATACTCAACACCTTAATTTCTCTCACACACCTATCAGATTAAAAACTGGAACTCTTGGAGAAAGTGTTACCACAAAGTGTTAGCTCTATACCTTCTTTGTCATGGAAGAGCTTTTAAAGGCCTCCTCGCTTCAGAATGCCAGGATGATGTGATTACTGGACATTTATTCAACCTTTCTTTCATTGTTAGTGCACTTAGTATGATTAATTACGTCAAGCCCTCTCCTTGACAACTTGCCTCACTCAAGGGAGAAAGAGCAGCACCCCCCAGCCCCCCCTCCTCCTTTGCGCTGCCTTTTTCTATCCTTTATTCTCTAACTCCTATTCAGTCCATTCAAATCCAATTCAAGAAGCACTCCATCTGCCATCATGGCTTCCACGCAACAACAACAACAACAGCAGCAACAAACATCAATGGCAAATCAGACACATAAATAATATTGCGAGTGTATAACAAAGAAATAGCGCAAGAACTGTTTAACAATTTAGCATCTAATGGGTTGTGACAGTATAGTTCAATAAGGCAAAATAACTCGGTAAAGCTTGGCTTTATGTGCTCTCTCTCTCTCTCTTTCACTCTCCCTGCCTTTCTGGTTTCTATCTCTCCTTCCAAAGCTGACATTAGGTACAGGATTGGTTTCTTGGATGAACAATCACTGTCTCCCTCTACACACTCATCTGCAGTATACAGCTCTTGACATGCGGTTCCTTGTTCATTTAAACATGCAGAAACACGTGTCTGTACTAACAGGTAATCCACTTATATGCACAAAATGAATCATCCACAGGTGTTCTGCCCCACACAAGCTCAGAAGCCCAGAGGGAGGACAAAACCTACAGGCATACTTCTGCCTTACACATGTACAGTGAACTGTAAAACTGCAAAACTGCAAAACTGCAGATGTCTTGCATGATGTTCAGAGTAATTTGTAAATTTCATTGCCATATGTCTTATTATGGTAAGATATGCTATGATGTATTGCTTTGGATTGTTGAGATTTTGCTATATTAGGCATATTGTTGTAGGGTTTGTCTCTGTCAAGGAAGAATGTAATCAGCTGTCTTGGAAAGATATTTGCATTCATAATCGGCTACTCTGATTAACATTAATTTACAATTGTGCATAACTAATCATATTAATATTCATTGTCTGTAATGAGCAATTCTAAAAAGCTTGTTCTACCCTTTACAACCATGCAAATTCTACATACAAGAGGTTGCCTTCTTTCATGAGGTTGTGCATGGTTCATAGGATACAGACATGTCTAGTTCATCCTCTAAGGAGAAATGAGATAAAAGGAGACTGCAGCTGGGATTAACACGGCCTGCCATGATCTGACAGCCAAGTGATAATTTACTCACAGGTCACTCCTGCGGGAGTGAACAAAGAGTTTAAAAAGTGAATGTCCTCATCATGAATGTGATTTATTTTGTCATATCAAATCTTGTTAATCCCCCTGTCTTGGTGTTCTGGATCCTGCCTGGCCATTTTACATCTATGTCTCAAGCATTTGGTTTCACTGTCGCTAAGAAATTCTTTCTTGTGATATTTTCTGTGACAAAGAAGCATTTATCCATTAATGCTTTCTCCTTTTCTTTCCACTCATTTTCTCTTACTCTTTCCATATCTACCAGGAAATGTATCAACATTAAATAGAGGCAAAGTAATTGTGTTTTAAAATGCATGACATTCATTTAAAACCAAGCTTGAATTTAACAGTTTGTACCCAATTATGAACCAAGGCACGCACAAAACCAAAATAGTAACGTGAACTAATATGCTGGTATTCTGGAGTGCTTTTAAATTGCTCTCTCTCTCTCTCTCTCTCTCTCTCTCTCTATATA
>JAOVVF010000051.1:13733350-13754199 GCA_028565595.1 Duopalatinus emarginatus | reverse complement strand
AACTGGTTAAGGTTTGTGCCTGAGATGGCACCAGCTACTGCGAGTCTCCTCATGAAGTATCATTATTTGATGAGAAGCAATTTTCCAGTCTGTCAGCACAATGGGACCTAAAATAAAAAACAATGCCTCATATGGCCTAACTGAATGACAATCTCCTTGCATATATGTGTGATTAAAAACAAACATTCTCACATTCTGAGAATTTTCATCAGCTTCATTTACTAAATTATGTTCTATAGTTTTGACAAGACATCCTCTTGGGTATTGAAGCCATATGCCACACCGGACAGCGGACAGGAATACTCTTTCTTTACTAGCTGAGTGACTTTAAAGTAATGTAGCATAAAAAAACCGTAAATAGGAACATTGAGTTGCTAGTGACCTGTAAACTCACCACTTATCTGCCTATCTTTTTTTTTTTTTTTTTGTCTATAGCAAAATACTGTACAAAAAATAGATAACAATATACTGGGTAGCTCAGAGTGTCTGTAAAAGCCTAATACCTGACAACCTGTTTGTGCATACAATGACAAATACATATGTTTTTGCCATATGTATTTCAGGTAATAAAAAACAACTAGAAAGGTGCATTTCATGAAAAAAAAGCTGTGTGACTGCATCACTTCACTGGTAGATTACCATCAGCATATATCAGACAATCAGCACATAGTTATTTGGGGTGCAAATACCTTTACTCTCATAGGTGATTGTGTGCGTGTTTGTCAATAGAACAGATATCACTGTAGTATAACAATACCACTACCGGAAAATAAGCAATATAACTCCAATATCCTGAAGTGCTTTATTTATCTTACAGAATATTTATCTTATTATAGCTATTTTTAATTAATTTTAGTTCATATTATCACTAATGCTATAATAGCTATAATCAGTCATTTCCTCACCAGCCCCTTTGTTTTGCTTGACATTTAGACGACAAGAAAATTCAGCTCGTCAAGTTACAAAGAAACAGTAAAGCCTTCCATGTCTACACAAAACTTTATCCTATCAACATTTTTTATCCATTGAAAATGTTTAATTATGTGAAAAGAATAATACATATAATTATGTATGTTGCCACTTAAAATAATACTGTGTGCATTAATATAAACTTTTCAGCCAGGACTTCTGTTATATTTTTCTGCTGGTGTATAAAATTAATCAACACTTTCTGACTAATCATAAGTGACAACTCATCAGTGCTGTGGGGTCAGCATGATGTTAAAGCACTTGGAGCTCCAGGATCCCTCTTTTAATTCTGAGCTTTGGTGTGGAGTTTAGCATGTCCCCACCATATTCATGTTGGTTTTCTCCTAGGATCTCTGGTTTCCTACTTTCTAAAACATGCCAGTAAGTGAATGCTAAATTGCCCCCAGGTGTGAAAGAGTATATAAACATGTGTGTGCATAGATGGCTAGAAATTTTTTTAACTGCTGTCACATTCAAATTAAATGCAGATCCTGTCCTTTTGAGCTGGATGAAGTAATTGCTTGTAAGTAAATGTATTATAATATCTTCTATTCCAAAGATTGATGCAAGAGCATTTTAGAGCAATCAAATAAACCTGCAATAATTCTTTCAGAATAGACACGCAGATAACTAAACTGGCAAGTCTTCTGGAGTGTTCCCAGTGTGCATTGATTAGTACTTACCAAAAGTAGTCCAAGGAAGGACAACCAGTGAACCAGCAACTGGGTCATGGGTGCCAAAGGCTTATTGTTGTGCCTGAAGACATGAAGGCTAGCTCCCCTGTTCTGATATGGCCAACGGGTCAGTTGTGGACAAGCATACCGATGGCTGGTTTCTGCTATGTAGTCTCCATCGGGTGTCTAGTGGCCAGTTTGTGTAATTTTTGACTTCTTTGCATTGGGGATGTGAAACATTATTTGGGTCTTTGATAGTTCTATGCTTTCTGAATCCATTTCTAGAGAATGTCAGAGTCAGAGAATCACCCTATAGCATTGCTATAGGTGTAGTATTCTATATACACACACTGTCCACATTAATAGGAACAGCAGCACTATGCTGCTAAGAAGGCTGCATTATGCCTAAAATCCTCCAGATACAGGTCAAGAGTTTTAGTTAATGTTCACATCAAACATCACAGTAAGGAAAAGATTTGATCTCTGTGACTTTAGCCAAGTCAGATAGGTATTTCAGAAAGTGCTGATATACTGGAATTTTCACACACAGCAGTTCCCTAGAGGTTACACAGAAAAACAAAAAATACAGTTCTGTGGGTGGAAACACCTTGCTGATAAGAGAGTTCAGAAGAAAATTGGCAGATCAATTTGAGCTGCCAAGAAGTATATATTAATTATATACTTTCAGGTGGATAGGCTACAACAGTAGAAGATCACATTGGGTTCCATCATATCAGACAGGATCAGGAACCTGAGGCTATCATGAGGCTTTTTCCAGGCTTCAACTGTCAGTGAGTCTATGCCAATGATAGGCTTGATTCTTGTTCCTGGCTAACAGATATCGAACTTGATGTAGTCTTCTGTTGTAGCTCATCTACTTTGAAGTTTTATATCTTGTGTGGTCTGTGATGCTCTTCTGCTTACCACAGTTGTAAAGGGTGCTTATCTGAGATACTTTACACTTTCTGTAAGCTCAAACTAGTCTGGTCGTTCCTCCCTGCTCTTTACAGACATCACACTTTTCTATTATTCTGATGTTTAATGAGAACTAAAGCTATTCACCTGAATCTGCATGATTTTATGCATGGTGCTGCTGCCATATAATTGACAGATTGGATAACTGCATAAAAGAGCTGGTGTAAGTTGACAGTAACTGTATAACCTTTAATAAACACTTGGGTTAGACAGCATTAAACAAAAAAATGTCTGATATATGTAGCTAATCAAATTTTGGTCTTGTGTATAATTAAATATATACACAAGAGGAAAGGCTGGCCCAAAAAGCTATTTTTCTTTTACTCATGGAGTGTCAAACCAAGTGTCATGCATCTGTAATGGATGCAAGTGCAAATATATGTGTTTATTTTGCAACATACGGATTGTAAACTGTTTGGAAATGTGGGACAAAAGCAGCTGTCTTGAAATGTGAAATGGTCAGGCATTCAGCAAATAACAGAGTTGGATAAATGGAATCTCAAACCAAAAGACAATAGCAAAATCAGAATATCAAATACTTTGAACAAAGCTTGGTACTTCAAGAATTAAAATCAATATACAATTCTGCTGGACTGGTGTTTGGTAGTTTGTGATATCTTTCTAGAGTTGAGTCATGATTGGTGATTAAATCCAAGGTTGTGTAATCAGTAGTCGGGTTGCTGTAAATGTGACAATAAATACAATACATTTGTAGTTTAGGGAGCAGTCTGGGAGTTGGATTTCCTTACTCATTCCAGCATAGACTTGAGAGAATACCCTCCATTAAGCTTGAGGATCTGGATGTTTGGGGGTTGGGTATAGAATTCATTGCAAATTAAGGGGGTTAGCATGTTACCCAGCATTGTTCCTATGGGTCATAACTCTCTCATAATTGCCCCTCTTGAGTTTAGAATCTTCTTGACAATTGCCCTTAATGTTAAGAGGTGCCCTGGTAGAGGGCAGAAGGTGGAACACTGGCTGCGAGTGGGCCTTGGATTGATAAACATAATCACCTGGTTCATAGCTTGGAGTCTCACTTTCGCGTTTGTCAGCATATACCTTATGTTTGTGCTGCTTGTTTGATTGTCTGGTGAGTGTTCAAACCATTTATCAACACCTGAGTGCATTCTGGGGAACCCAAAAAAGAACCCAAGGCCAGTCCTCCTGGTCCTATGAAACCAGCTATCTTGGTTGGAATGTTCTCCTTGACTATTGTACTGCAGTTGGTTTCCTGAGCTGAGTTTGGAACATGGATTGTGTGCCTCTGTCACTGATGATGTCTTCTGTGATACCAAAGTATATGAATCTTAGCCAAGAAATCCTTGCTGAGGTCCTTCACTGTGCCAGGTCTTGGTCATTCTCTGATAGCGGTTACCTTGTTTATCTCTATAAGGACCTCCTTCATGCTGATAACAATACAGGAAAGATATTTTACACTGGTGGCACTCACATTTTTCTCCTTTAATGTGCGGCCAGCTTTGTAGCAGTCCTTTGTCACACTTGTTTGACATAGATTACATGAGTCTCTAAAGATGTTGATACTGTAGATTAATATATTGTCTATGTAGGCAATAACAAACTTGCCCGGCATGTCTTGAAAGACATCATTACTGAGGCACTCGAATACTCAAGACACACTAGAGAGGCCATATGGCATGCCATATTGCTCAAAGTAGCCAGAGGTGGGGCTTTTATGTTTGTCACTGTCTCTGATAGGAATGAGGTTATAAGCATTTTTCTCTTGGGCTAATGGAACCATTGAAAGGGGATAAAATACTTTATGGTTACTTGATTCAATATCCAATAGTCAATGCATGGTTTGAGTCCAAGGGTGAAATGGAGTGTTGAATGTAGCCCTGACTAATTACTTCCTCAATATACTTACAAGGCCTGACTTTCAGTGGGTGTCAACAGATGCAGTTGCATGGTGGTGTGTAGTCTACCAGTTCTGTGGTGCAGTTGTAAGGACAATCACTTTGAGTTGACTTTACTAAACTTGTCTTGGCAAAAGGTGGGAATTACCACCTGGGTAGAATTTTGAGGACCCTTGACAGAAGTGGATGTAGCTAGAAGCTGTGGGGTTCTGGGGCTTTTAACAGGATAGAGAGAGGAAAAGTTGATTTCTGTCTCTACAGTGAACATGTGGGATGTAAATGTGCATCCTGGAAAACGTGAGGATGAAGTGGTTGAACTTGGTGGTTGTGCTGATGAAGTGGTATATATGTTCTTGTCTGGTTGTGCTGACTTGTAGTTATATCAGTTTGGTACAATTGCTTCAGAGGTGGTTGCATGGTCTGCGGTGGAGCACATTTAGGACACAGAGAGACCTGGCTCTTGGTGCTGCAACAATAAAAGCAAAGTCTCCCATTGTGGTGCTGTTTGTGTACTTAGGTACTTATGATGCTGGGGTTAGGAGATGGCGTTTCTTCAGTGGCTGATCTGCTTTGCTGTTTCAAAAGCTGGCCAATGCAGATTGACATGTTGATGAGTAAATTTGGCATAACCAAGCAGGCAAGCTCAATATAGATGTCTGGACATAATCCTTGTTGGTACGCTGCCTTTAACAGTGGCTTCTTCCTTCCACTGCCAGTAACCAGTGAACTGAACTTTACAGCATATGCAGAGAAGTTTTTGTTACCTAAGAGAGCAAATGCTTGTTGAAAGCATTTAATGAGTTATTCATAAGATAAGACATGCTTGCCACCTTGAGACCAAATGGCCGTGGCCCAATAAGATGATAATTTTATGTTACAGGGAACATTATGTTACAGAGAACATTGTTATGTTACAGACACCCTTACATAGAACATAGTTCTGGAAGTGTAATGAGTGGGAAAGCTTGATAAGTGGGTGCTGCCTGTGGAGATGGCTGCGATGGCAGCATGCTGCTTAGCTGTGTGAGTCAAGCATTGAGCTGGATCAGCTCTTGTTGATGTTCTCCTACTAACTGGCCTCGAGAAATAAGTGCTTGCTGCCATGCAAGCATACTTGCTGCTTCCACTGAAGTGTTGAATTCTGCCATGCGTTTATGCAACATGCAGGTAGTAAACAATCCAAAAATGTGGAACAAAAACAGTGATCAGAAAACATGCAAAGGACAAAATTGTAAAGGTCAGGTGATAAGTAAATAGAATATGCTAAAACAAACAGAATCTCAAAACTAAAGGACAATAGCAAGGTCATACTGTGAACTAGGCATGTCAGGAACAAAAATCACATATGAGCGAACACTGAGCTAGATTTGGTGTGCATATATACTAGTATATAGAGGAGAATACTGTTTAGTGATGAAGTCTGGATGTGTGTAATCAGTAGTCAGTCAGTGTGCTGTTTGTAGTTATGTGATCATCCTGGGTGTTGCAGTTCCTGGCTGATTCTGGTGTAGACATGACACAATGTCCATGGCCTAATATGACCTGCCTTTTTTTTATTTGTGTAAACTACCAGACTCCTTTGACCCGAAATACACAGATTGCCACCACATATGCTGTTAAACAGTCAAAATCTTTTGTTCACTTGCTTATGGATATTTATTACTAAAAAACTAACATAAACCTGAATCATACAGAAGTGAGGGTAGCAGCAGACTGCAGTAGGAACATGTGCAAAGAATGAAGCAATAGCAGAGAATAACGCAAGTCAATAATTCATGGTGTCTTTTCTTGCATGTGCCTGACATACAAACACCCTAAAAAAATAATCGTCTTACCTGCAGTGCCTGTGAACTCCTGCCACTGTCTCAATAATAAAGCATTCTCCTTCATTCAGACAGAAGGCCAACTCCTGGCTGTCTTGACAAGGTTTGAAGAACTCCGAGCGGACTGTTGGGGTTGTAGGTGCGACTTTATGAAAAAGAGACAAAGAGGGTGAGAAGGAAATTAATACCAATTACATTTTAGCTATACAACCCATTTTGTTCATTTCCAATCTGTCAAGCTCCCATGATAAATTATCATTCATAAATGATGTTTTATGTTACAACAATAAATGTTAGTACAATCACATTTTCAAGTACAATGAATGTCATATAATACATCCTCGGTTTTTAATTGAGTCATTGAGCAAACAAGATTGCCCAACATGTATTGTACAGTGATGAGGTTAATAATACAGTGTCACAGACAATAGACCAGACGGAAAACACTTAATGAGAAACAACTATCTGTTGGTAGTAAAATCCACGTTCACCACATGATAGTACTCAAGCAGCATACAGCATGGCATATACTAGGCGGAAACAATGCATCGGCTGCTTATTATCATTTAATTAGTGCAATACATGGTTGGATAAACTCAATTCCCCAAGCCACTATGAATCAATATGGAGTGTAGAGCAAAATTGCCTAAAAAGTTATTGTGTCCCCTTGCATGTGTTAATAGTTTGCATTGATCCAGCTGTGCTTGCCTTATTCTACAATGCTAGCCTTAGGTACCCAAAGCAATGCCTACTTATGTTTACACAGCTGTGCAGCTGCCAAGATCAGCTGAAAGCACACCATGACAAGAACACTGAATCTACACACACACACACACACACACACACACACACACACACACACACACAGAAGTAGTAGTACCCCAATAGTGGCGTATTGTGCTATTACTGCCAGCAGACAGGATTGGTTATCACAATGTGACCAGGGCTGGTTGGTTTGAATGGGCTAACAGGGCTGTCTTTAAAGATAAATGACGATATCAATACACATTTTCTTTTTTGACATGTGCATCAGGTGCTGTTAGAAATGGTCATAAGGCACTACAATCTGTCACAAGTAAAATCCAAAGAATGGTTTAAAGAAGCAACATTGGGTTTGATTTCTTTCTAGCACAGACTGCAGCCTATCTCTGATAACACAGAGTGGAACACTCCCTGATATTTTTCAGTCAAGTGATGAACACAAACAAGGTGTATTATTTATTCTATTGAATTAGAGAGACTAGTTGTCGAGAAATGTACTGTTTTTTGGTTAAACAAAATTTATTATGGGCTAGAACTTGCGTGAAAAAGCATGGCATGAACCCAGTGGGGCATTATGGACCTGAAGCACTTGAAAACCACTGCCTATTAAGTGTGTGCTTGTGTGGGGGGCAACTTATCAGGGATATCAGGAAGGAATGGGATATCAGAGTGTTTGGATGTGCCACACATAAAAACAGGGTTTTTTTTAATGACAGTGTGAGAAAAAACAGGGCATGCACTTGCAATGTTGTGGTCAAATCAATCTGTTGTACTCGTTGATTGATGAACCTCGGGTCATAAGATTAGCTCCTTCAAGCCACTAATAGATCAGAATTTTGTTAAGAGTAGAACATGAGGACACACAGATTCAGAGGCTACACAGCTCAGCTTGGATTTTATGCAAATTATGACCAGCAGTGACACCCACGCACCAAAAATAGTCCTCTGAAGTTTTACGTACATAATTCAGCTGTGTCATTAGGAAGCATCAGCTAGAGTTTTATCTTGTCATCTAGCTCACCATAAACATTTTTAAGGTTATAGCATGACATAAATCATCCGGAAGGTATTGATCACAAGCCTACTGTTCACTGTACACGGTTCACTGTAAAAGCAGAAAATTGTAACTCTTCTAAGATTATTATTGTCATTTTTATTCTCCAGAGTGCTCTTTAAAACTAGGCCACTGACCACTGACAAGGCAGTTGAACAGCAATCAGCTGTGTTTACTGTGTGACCCAGGGCCACTCATGGACCAGATATTTCACCACTACAGATTTGATTAAGATGCTCATAAAAAGGGACCATCTGCAGGCTAAGAGAGCAGAAACATGCAATAAACATCATCGAGCACCAAATTAAAATTACGAACCATCAATAATAATTGCATCAATATGGGTGCTCTTCAGGGACTGGGGGAGGTGTTTAACGAATTAATGAACACTGTAATCGATGCTCAGGGATTCTGAGAAGCTATTAGCAATCAGCAACCTTTTATGTCGAAACACTGATGTTTATTATTTCTTTTCTCGATTGATTTTGCATATCAGCGCAAAATACTAGTTATACTCTTTGTTCAGTTTACAGCTGTAGTGATAATGAATAAATATACATTTTTTAAGTACACACTAGAAATGTTAGTTCATTCTTATGCTTCTATACCTTAGTTCCCAGCCTCCTGATAAAAGAAAAGTATTTGCCAAAAGATATATTGCACTCCAGTCTAACAATTATTACGTCAGACTCCAGAATCCCCAGTAGCCACCCGACTAGTACTGCCCCTAGTACTGATTCTTCCAATCACACCCGCTCTGCCCCCCTCAATACTAGTTTGTGTTATTTATACCCGTTTTATGTCACTGATTATGCATTTCACCTGTTTTCGGTTACATTGTCTTCAGTTTGTCTGTTTAGACACTGTTTTGTCCATGTTTCCCCTTACAGAAAGAAAATATATTTTTCTATATATTAACTGTCAATGTATTAAATTATTTAGTGTTCTAAATTACTGGTTAACTGAAAAGATTTAACAATGTTAATATTCCTCTTGGCTTAATTAATAATTAACTGATAAAAACAAGAAATTTTATAACAAAAATATATATGGACATATACTGACAAATATATTGTGTTATATAATAATAATAATAATAATAATAAAACCTAAAATATATTTACTCATATATCTAAATATATTTCATATCATATTATATATATGTTCATTATCATATATATATTGGGTTATTGTAGTGCATTGTTTTAAATGGCCTTAACTCCTTTTACTTATATCAGAATCATTGGCATGTATGTCCATTAGTCATTGTGACACTGTGCATGAACTTGTGAGCATCGCAGCTTTGTACTACAAAATCCAAAATTAAGAGTTGAATGTAAAACTGCAGTTAATTATAAAACTCATATTAACCTTAAAATAACAAGCAAAAACATTGAATAAACTTTTATCTAATGACCAACATATTTAATTACAGATGCATTTATTCAATTTGCATTAATTCATGTTATTTAAGAAATAAAAAATATGGTATAAATATATATTACACTCAAACACACAGACACACACACACACACACACACACACACACTTTACCATACAACCACCATATATTACCGCATGCTAATAGGTAATCAAAAAATAAATATATTTCTGTTTTTAACAAATGCACAAAATTGCTATTTCCAATCTACATGTAAGATAGATATGTGTAAGTAACGGCACTCATGGAACCAACGGTGGGTTGGAACCAAAGGTGGTATAATCACTCATTTTCAAACTCATCACAAACATTTTTTTCATATATGGAATGTGTAACTATGCACACATAGTGGAATAGCTTGAATATCTGCTCAGCTTTATGTAAAAGTACAGCCATGAAAGAGACATGAATTGATTCAATAAAACAATTACTAGCAAAAATGTAACACAATTTTTGCTTCTATGTGTTAATATATATACATACATGGTCTATGCATATATTGCAGTATACTGAAAAATATAAGCATGTTTTCCCCATATATGGAATTGTATTATTTAATATATCACACTTTATTTTCTAGTATATTGTTATTTTTGTTTCATAAGGGTCAGTTCTGAAGTATTAGGTAGCCTTATACCCCTATACTAAGGTGTTGTTTATGTTTACAGACCTGCCAACCTTGAAAGAATTTTATGCATACACCTTTTTTATGTGGGACTTTATCCTGCGCTCTAAATTGACTGAAAGAATATTACCATAGGAGGAGAAGCATAGTGGGATGGGAGCATGAATAAAGACCTATAAACATATAAACATTGGAATTAAATACTAATTATTTAAATTACAGCCAGAACTACTATCCAAGTTGTGAAAACTACAATATTGATTAACAGCTATTAATGTACTTTATTGGAATCCAAAGCAAATTTACAAAGCCAATATTTGAATGAGTGAGTTTTAGAACTATTAACCAATTAAATACAAAAAAAATGAATTAAACCAAATCTCTTGAACACATACACTCTAAAGCACATCAGACTCCTTGACATCTGTTAATAATAAACTAGACTGAAAGTAAGCTGGACAGAAACTGAAATTTTCTTGTTGCTGACCCCTACCATCTGCAATATGAAGTCTGCAGGATGGAAAACATTTTCGGTGTTTACCACTCAGTGTAATGACTGTGACCTTCCAGTAACGTTGCTCAGTAATGTGTAAAACAGCTTCAATAATTGCTCAGGTGCTGATGGGATAATTGCTTTATCTCTACGCAATGACAGAATTATCCCTGTAGTTATTCCCTAAATACTATATTCATCCTGGTCACGTTTCAAAAGTAGTCCAAAAGGCAATTTAGTACAGCAATCAACGTCATGTGATAACACTGTAGAATACTGTATCATAGCTCTGAAGCAAGTTAAAAATAAAACTGTATTCTCTGTGGATACCTGAAAATTATTATGACGTAGTGTAGACTACATCGCCAATGACATACAAAGGGGGAATGGGAACACATGGGAAAAGCATGAAAAGACGATTGCTTGCCTATGTACAGATTAAGGCAATTAGAATGAATACAAGCTAATTATCTTGTTTCAATTGGATATTTAATATAATTGATAATGTTAATTGTAACAGAGGAACAATAAAAACTATGAACATACTGTAATGTACATAGAAATTGGCACGACTATAAGATTTATTCACCTATAGAATGTGCTATCTACATAAATAAATGCATAAACTACAATAATGTCATGTGGATTATGCATCCCTTTGGAAACAAAATGCACACAGTGACAGGAACTGGGATGTGCATTTACATTTGAAGCATTTTTCTAAATGCCCTGCCTGTAATCACCCTGCTCATTAGTGTGCTCAGGCTGTGGCTGATCTCTGGGGATAGTTCTCTCACACTCTCTGTTTACAGCCAAGCCCATCAAACAGACTGCTGAGGATACTGCCTTTACCCATAATCCACTACTCCCGACAGCCCTTCTGATTTTTTTTTTTCAAATGAGTACTGAGAATTGTGAGGTTGGGGTTCTTTGTGCGATAACTCCATGTCTGATGGAAAGTGTTTTTAAGGTAACACTGCAGGTTATTTATTTTAACAACCGTTTTTTTCCATTTTTTGCTTTATAAGCATAGAGTTTTGATTTTTACTTTATGTAGCTAAACCTCTAAAAAATATGTGGCATTACTAGGCCTGAAAGTTCAGGATTGGCTTTGTTAACACCTTCCCTTTAACTCCATCATGCTCATCATGACATCGTCTGTCAGAGACAAATGGGGGTTAGTGAGGGGGCAGATGCTTAAAACCAAGTGTTGCCAGCTGGTTGGTGGGCTGCATGGGCTTAGATGCATTGACAGCTTGGAATAGCTGTAGACACAAACATCTGTCACACAGTCACAGCCCCTTCACCAATCAGATGGACAGGCCCCTAAAGGCATTCTCCTGAAACGTCTTCTAAGACATGCCAGCATCTGAACACACACCACATGCTCCCATCTCTATCATAAAAATCTCTAGCAGGCTATAAATCTGAAAATACAAAAAAATAATAATCTTTTAAGACTGTAAACAAGACAAATGTTTGTGTTTGTATCAGAATATAACCAGATTGATATAATAAATAATGTAATAAATATTTTAAATATTTATTTTAAATAAATAAATATATAATAAAAAATATAATAAATATTTTATTTATACCATAGCGCTGTTTAAATCTCAAATGTAATTGGTCAGATGGTGTTGATGATTTTAATCATAACATCAGCTCTGACAGTAGTGCTGGGTGTAATCTCAGGGTAATATTTAACACGGCTGTTCTAAACATAGTGTTTCCATAGTAACAACTCATATAAATGTGGATGCTCTACAAATATAAGGTTAATCATAAATGGATTAACAGATCAATATTAATTTTCCACCACACCATTGTTGTTGTTGTATTTTCTCCTAACAGCAGCACCTGTTTTGTTTTATTTCTTACACAAATACTCTAACCCAAGCAAATGTTTTTTTTGTCTAAATCTACAGATACAGGTGATAAATTAAAAGAAAACTAGTGGGCCTATTATGGTGTTGAAAGCATTTTATTAGCATGATTTGGTCCCACTTATCTACTTAGAGTGAAGCAGCACTACAAAGTTATTCTGACTAATCACCTTTAGCCTATGATAAAACAGGGCTGTCTTTCTCAATGAAAATTTCCACATCCACAGAGCACAATCAATGATGTATGAACATATTATATTGACCTTTACTGTTCCCAGATCCCATCCTAACTGATCACTGGAGAGTGAGAATGCTTTCCACCACCGTCATCAAAACATTTCAGGGATTATCAATTGAAAAAGCAGCGTTCATCTCGTCTTGGAAAGATTTGTAGAATCTATGCCAAGGTATACTAAAGCGTTTCTGTGCTTGTGATAACTCAACCCATTAGTAAGACTCTTAAGCTTCAAATGACAGCACACATGACAAAACCGAGACCACATCACTCAAACCATATAGAAATGACTGCTGGACAGTCACAACCACAACAGTGATTTTTAGAGCTGTGCTAGTATTAAGTTCATCAGTATGCGCCTCTTAGACTGGCCTTGAGATAAATGTAAAGTGCTCTTACAGTGGGGGAGGTTGAGAGCAGTCCATTTAGTAATTGAGGAAATGATGTTCATAAGTGAAAGCAGTGCTCATCTTTTTTCCTCCTTGCTAACATCACTGAAGTTAATGCTAAGCTAAAATAAGCATCTATGGACAAACTGTAACTTTGTGTTTAGTTTCATTTAAAAAAAATGCAGACGTGTGTTATATTATAAGATTTTAAATCATTTGAACTGTTTTATGCTAGCCCAGGCCTATATAGTCAAAACATAAGGCCAGGATCGATTTCGAACAGAAAGGATCTTAGTGGCTTGCAATTAGCAAATGGCTTTAATTAAGCAACATGCCCTACTTGGTTGTAAAAATAAAAAATAATATTCTTTCATAATTCTACAATGTACATCTAGTAAAATGGCTTGACTCTACAGTCCAGGCTGTCTAATATGTCCTAATATCATTACGAGACATATCAAGCTGTGAAGGTATACCGTAAATGCTTTGGTTATCACTAAAAGCCAATATAACTGATGTTAGAAGTTCTAATACCAGACTCAGACATAGAAGTCCACCCAGCACATTTAATGTCAGAAAACATTTAAAATTAAAATATCTCTTCAGAGTTCCTTGTGATAAAAAGTATAGAGGTGATTCTGAATATTCTAACTGATGGCTTCAGTGACAACTCCTGTAACCTACATGACAGCCTTAACCATACCCAAGTGCTTTATACACCAAAATCATTTAATATTATTTTTTAAAAGTAATTATATAAAAAAAGATAATGTCACAAAAATAACTTAAAAAATAAATAAAATGCACATGAACCCTTTTGATAAGTAGAATCGTATTTTGGCTAAAATATGTAACTGTGTACTGTACATATGCTTTAACTTATATTCATTCAATTTAACCAAGTGTGCAGTAGAGGGAAGGCCAAAGATAGAGAAAGAGAAACTTATGGAACAATGAAAATAACATTCACTTTTAACCATCTACATCTTTATCTATGGTTAGCTATTTGTTAATTCTTACACTTCTTGTTTGCATATAAAACAACATAGACACATCCAGGAATACAGTATATAGAACATACTGCTCTAACTTTGTTACCATCAGTTTATAATAAAATTGTGTTGATTACCTCCAGATTTGGAATTCTGAGGGTTTTTTCATGTGTGTATGTTTGTTGCTACTCTGGACATTTTCTTACAACCAATACACAGCAAATTTAGTATAAAAATGACTTGTATAAATTAATACAAATATTTAAAAAAAATATGTCTGTTTGTATGTGTGTCTGTTTGTATGTGTGTATATATGTGCCTGTTTAATATCCCTTTATCCAGCTCTGTAGAGCTATGATGATGTTATCTCTGGTAAACCCCCCCCCCCCCACACACACACACACACACACCCCACTTCTTCATATTTCTTCTTTTGTTTTGTTTCTTATCAAACCCGTCTTCTGTCATACAATATATCCATACTGCCACTGTAATCCTAGGCTTACAACCTAGATTTTGTTTCCTGTTTATTTCTGGTCTTGTATGGGTTGCCTGTGCACAAACAAAATAACTGACAAGCAACAAAGTCTGCTGTATTACAGAGATGTTTCCTATTTGTGATCTAGGAATAAAATGCTTATAACATCTTTAAACAACATTACCTTTGAATATTGGCTTAAGAAAAAGGGGGGGGGGTTTTAAACGATGAGAAGATTGGACATGTGTACTATAAGACTGATTAAAAATGGGTAAAAGCCTTTACCTTCATTATCTTCTCAGCATGCATCAATAGTTCTAAGTGGCTTATAGTGTGTTGTATATAGATAAACTAAAAGTAAATGTATATTTAATGATGCTCGGCTGCTTTGAAGAAAAAACAAGTGATGTGCATCACTAAGATGAGCTTCAAAGTATTTTGTAATGCACAGTATTGATGTGATAGTGCTAATACAAGAGATATATGCAGAAAAAACCTCTATGAACAGGACCTACAAAGGGATTAATTGATATTTTGGCACATAATAAGGCTGATAAAAAACACCACCAGAGTTTCCAATTACACACTATTGTATTTTTATAATTTCTCCCCACATGTGTTAAGTAACCCATGAACCTTTAGCCTTCCCAAGTTCCCTGATGGACTGTAGATTTGGTCATCTTTTCATCATTTGATCTGTTAAAATGGCAGCGCCCCATACACTCCTATAACACATGGCCTTAAAGAAAAAGCATACACTGTGATTCTTTCAGAACATGACTAATATAAATGCACACGTTGATTTTTGATTCGTGTTATTGCAGAATGGTGGTTCACTGGGTAGAACTGTCCTTATAGTGAGAATGGCTAGCTTCAATTCTCTGATCATGCTGCTCGGGTCATTTCTGTGCAGGTTTCCTCTGGGAGATCCAGTTTCTTCCCATATTCCAATGACATACAGTCAGGTGAGAGATGTTAAATTGCCCCTAAGTGTGTGTGTGTGTGTGTGAGAGAGAGAGAGAGAGAGAGAGAGAGAGAGCGAGCACCATGCAATGGCCAGTCTAGGGTGTTTCTCTGCCTAGTGACCACTGGGATAGACTCCAGCACCCCATCGTGACCCAGCAGTAGGATGAAGAGCTTAGATCATCAATGAATTAATGATTTTATGTTATGTATTGTGTACATAACTGAGAGAGTAATATTATAGGACATAATACAGCCTAAATAAAGAGCATATCTACAAAAGAGGAAAAGGCAACTATAACAGTATCATATATTTAGGAAGCACTTATTCTGTGAGTAACACAGACAAGTTTATATCCACTTCTGGAGAGAGACACACTTGAACTAGACCATTCAATACAGTAAATGTATGACAAGAGTAACCTTGGCTAAGAGTGAGAGCTTACAAGGGCAGAGGGGGTCTCCTTTAGCTCTCTGCCCTCTGTCTCTCCTCCCCACTCAATTTCTGCCCCAGAGAGGAGACCTAGCTCGTTCAGGCTCACTGAAAGCTTGGCTATATTTAACGTCCAATGAAATATTTATCCACTGGCTGATACACGGGAGAAAGAGGATGTGCAGAGCCAGCATAAACACGGGGAATGAGCCAGAAACAGAGAGCAAGCCAGAAAATGAGTGAAAGCAAGAACATGGAAGAGGTTCAAATCATGTGAACACAGAATGCTTACATGTGTATATTTACCCCCACGTTACTTATTGACATGTTTGCACAAATGTTTACTCTGTTGTTTTATTCAACCATTTTCTGTTCCCGTTTGTTGCAAATGTAAAACAGTAAATGGGTACAACCGTTAATTCACGAGACAGACAAAAGATGGAACATGATTTTAAATTAAGATCTGTCTTTTAAAAATAGCCCTCAGATGCTTTTCTGAGCATCTCAATGAATCACACACATTTTTTAAAAACCACTCTGTCAGTCCCTAAAAACAGATGAAATCTCATTTCAGAGATGCAATATATATTCTGCTTAAACACATATAATACAACTATTCATAAATTGCATGGTTACACTCTATGAATTATGTACTCTGTGCCTTCGCTTGCTGCTGATTGTAGGCAGGTCTCTCAGCAGGAGGTGTGGAAAGGCTTGGAAGCAAACTAGTGAGCTTATGAAACTCACCTGGAAAGATAACACACCAGCATGTCAGTGTGTATCAAGTGTAGAGGTGATATGGTTATTTATTTTCCTCCTGGATCCTTTCCATTTTTCCTTAAGTGACTGGCAAAACATGGAAGTTTTTTTCTTCCCAGCAGTGGCATGGTGGCACAGTGGGCAACATTGCCGCCTCACAGCTTCAGGGTCTCTCGTTCGATCCTGAGCTTAGATTACAGTCTGTGCAAAGTTTCACATATCCTCTCTGTGTTTATTTGGGTTTCCTCCCACTATCAAAGTACATGCAGTGATGTGTGAATGGCACCCTGCAATGGACTAGGATGAATTTGCCCGCTTTGCACCTTGTGGTACTAGGACCCGGATCCAGAAAAAGCAATTATGAATATGAATGAATGGAAAATTAACCCACAGGTAGAAATAGCAGTATTGTTGGCATGGTGTGTGAATTCCGGCTCTGAAATTAGATGTGTGAATTAACTATAGCCTACCATGGCCTGCACCAGGCAATTAAAAGATGTGAACATTATTGTTTATCCCACATCATATTTGCCCTTTGTGCTTAAGCCTGCATCAAATGAAAGTAAAAACTTCCTGCAGAGGATTACTTCCCTGTTTGGAGATTTGACCCAGACAGCCACAGGCAAGAGGTCAGAAAAGATACCTGAGAAAGATAACTGAAATGGATGGGGTGAGATGGGGGATATATGATAGGAAGAAGATAATGGTGAGGAAGATAAAAGGGGGTATTATGTTAAAAGATGGTAGTGTAATCTGTGATCCAATAGGATGTTGATTTTTTTTGTTCTTTACTAAATGAATAAAAAGAAATCATAAATGTAACCATATATACTCCACTGCTCTGTTCGACCCTGGTAACACTCTGAGGTAAGGCATGGTTGGTGAGTTAAGAGTGGCTGTTCTGCTTTATGGGGATTTGCTGATGGAAGAAAATATTTACCTGATCTGGATCTGTTTAGAAGTATTTGATCTGTTCAATCCAAATAACATATTCGGTTAGATTGCTAGTGTGTATGTCCAGCTCCCTGTGATTTTCTGTGAAAGAATTTTACAGTGTAGTGCCATTTAGGAACTCTGGATGAAGTATTCCTTCAGGGTGCATGGACACGGCTATGGGCATTTGTATGCCAATCACTCTGTCCTGCTTAGAGTCTCTTGGCATTGCTCCCAGCATGAGGCTCAGGGCTAACTACACTGAAGACATACATTAAGACCCACTGACACGCCAGTGGCCTGACCCAAAAATGACAATGCGAATGACAGAAAATTTTTGTTTATACTTTTTTTCTGTTATTGCAAACCGCCTCATTGCAGACTCCTGAAGAAGAAATATGAGGAATGAATTTCACTTTCCTTCAGACAGCCAAGATCAATGGCAGACTCCTACTCTCTGAGAAAGACTGCCATCTTTCCTGTGAGGAGAAATATGTGGACGTGCACAGTGTCAAATCTTCTTGTCAATATGTACCACTGTGCTTCGCTTCACTTACCAACTTTATTCAAACAAACATTAGGTACACAAGATCCTTAGAACACCAGCAAACAGGATTACAAGCTTGTGTCTGAGATTTCCCTCTCACAGGCACATCAGAACCAATCATCTCGACACACTTAGAACAAGAGAGAGGTCACGCTATGTCCCTCCTGGAGTGGCGGTTACAGCCTCCCTATCCTCTAAAGCTGAATGTGTGAGATCATGTTTAACCTTGGTGCCCTGCTACGAGCCACAGTCATGCCTTCTTAGTGTGCATACTAGTACTGCTAACACTGAACATACCAGAGGAGGACAGGAAGCATAACGCAGAACTTTAAATCTTTCTCTCTGTGTTTGTCTCTTTCTGTCTGATATTTTCATTACCCAGCAACCCTGTGATTTACAAGGCAAGTTATTATAAGAGAAATCCTAAGTGTGCATATATACACTAATGCACAAACTTAAATGCCAAACACATACACACAATAGAATCAGCAAGCATCCGGTTACGCTAAAAACTGAGCAGGATATTTTAGATTTAAATTGTTGAATTATAAATATTTATTTGCAGGAACTATTGGTACATAAATGATTCACTCTACATAAGTGCACACTGTAATCAGTTCCATCAGGGAGTGAGTGACAGTCTCATTTCATAGTGTTATGTGCATTATTATGCATTGGCAAACACCTTTTCCCATGTAATTGTATGCATGCCACTTATGCAGCACAGAAATCTTTACCTTTACCTTTAGACCTTTAGACATACATACAAGTCTATGCATTTATGTCCTCTCAGCACTACCTATGTCACTATGTCATATGTATTTTGCACCTTGGGTCCAGGAAAAATGGTACTCATCTCACTATGTTCTGCACTATTATACACTACAATAAATGTCTACTTGACTTAACTATCAAACAAAAAAGTGTTAAAAACAGTAAAATGGAGACATGGTCCCTATGGAGACAGGTCATGCTCCTATTGGCAACCATGATGCAGTTATTCTGATAAAAGCTATAACTTGAAACCCATCACCTGCTTCACTGCAGCACACAACTTCATCTTCCTGCACTCTTCTTTACAAAGGTATCATCTGAACAATAATGTACTATTTCTTACAGCATCACTGAACAGTTACTGTATATGTTATATATTATACACCATGTACTGTACAGAATTTGGTCCTTGTTAAAATCCTATATACATAAACACACACACACACACATTTATCTTGATCTCATCTGAACAAAAATGTGCAACAAATATTTATTAGGCTTCTTTTCATGTTCTTTGGCAAAGTTTAATCTTGTTTTGTGCTCAGAAGGGGTCCAAAATATTTGGCATGGACCTGGCTAGGACTACCACAGTGAATGTATAGTCCCAACAGTGAAGCATGCAGGTGGGAGTGTGATGATAGGGAGGCTGCATGGGTGCAAAAGGTGTTGGGGAGATGACATTTATAAATGGCACAATGAATGCCTGTGGATATTCCAAAATGGCTGACAAGATATCAAGAGGCAGTAACACATAATGGGTAGGCATGTTGATAGGCATATTTTTAAAGCCAGAAATATATTCAGGGCTTGATAACAGCAGAGCTAATTATACTGGCTTAAATTGATATATGAGGTAAAGAAATAATAATGTTGCATGTGTCTTCAAACTTAAACTTAAAATCGAATGAGTGAGGAGTACACTTTGTTTATGTAAAAAAAAAAACATGATCTATTTGTGATTAATTTTAATAACTACCTTAATTAAATTGAAACTGCTAGAACAACTCTGTTTTGTAAATAGCTTTAGTACAACTTTAAATTAAAGCTGACAAAAGTACAGAGACACAGGCTATAATAGTCAAAGTGGAAACAAGTATAAGTGAGAATACTAATATGATTAGGAAATTAAAATATAAATCTAGATAAATAAATATAGATCTTTCAAAAGAACAAAAAAATAGTAATTCTGTAAAACAAACATTGTATTTGTATAAGACATTCTTCACTTTTTACAGATTGTTTTACAGTATAAACCTTATTTTATATACTGAAAAATAAGAGAAAGGTAAAATAATGGAAATACATAAAGTTAGGAAATCTTCCTGTCTACTTTACTTTAATGGAAAAATCTGCTAAAGGACTAAATGAACTTTCTGTTGATGTTATGGTAAATGTACTGGTACAATTTAATTGTTGCGGATTTTTGTATAACAAATGATCTAAAGATTACAAGTGCAAATGAATGAACAACAGTAATCATTTAAGCCATGAGCCACTTCGACTTGTGTGGAGGAAAGCCCAGTCAGCTAAAATTATCTGACATGATGTGGGGGAGCCTCTGGATACAACATCGGCAAGTTCAGTTGATTTAAATTAGAAAACGATGCATTATAATGTCCTCCTCAGACTACCCCCCCACCCCTTTGTTTCATTTCCTAGTGTGAGGCCTGTATTTTTAATATAGTACATCGAAATTGTTCGTTTTTAATTTTACATAAAAGCAAAAGCAAACACCAATAAGAGCAAATTGCACTGTGTGTGTGTATGTGT
>JAOVVF010000051.1:13718512-13729164 GCA_028565595.1 Duopalatinus emarginatus | reverse complement strand
CGAAATTGACCCTAACAATAGAAAGGTCATAATTTTAACAAGAGCATTTTATAATTTAGTAAAATTGTTTTTTTTTTAAATAGAAGTTCCTGACAAAGTCAAAAAGTCTTGATGCAATAAACAAATTTATTTTGTATTTTTATGCATTTAAAACCTACAAACGGGTCGGTCACGACCCTAACACTAGAGGAAGGTTAACTTAAATGTTGTTTTGGCTAAATATATGTTTTAAATGAAAAATAAATGTATGAAAATGTATAACTGGGCTTTAACTTAGGCATTAAGCCAAATAATTAGAAGTGTAACCTAATTTTAACATACCATGACCCTGACTATCTGTCTAAATCATATTTTATCTGTCTAAATCACATCTAAATGGAAATGTTCAATCTAAAATTTAATAATCAGATATTACATAAGACATGTGGACAAATGAATTTGACGATGACAAAGTTCATAAAACAACAGGTTTTACCCAAAGCAAATTGTCTACCTTAATAGCAGGCTAATAACAATAAGTATCAGTGGCGCGATCTGTGGACTAAACAAATGCTTGGCAAACTGAAATCTGTTTTTCAATTACACTTCCTTTCCTCATCCATCTGCTGTTGTTGGTGATTGCCTGAGTCACAGCTGAGCATTAAGGGTGGGCCTGCAGTGTTTGGAAATCTTTAGATGGCACCATCATTTTCTTTTCCTTTACAAAGCTCTCTCGGATTACTGCACGGTCAAACCTAACCTATTTATTAGCCATGTTTGACTGTAGGAAGGCCACTTAAGCTTAAAGTATATATCTACCATTGAGTCATGACTTCAATTCTGAATTGTATGACTGGCACACTCAATTCTTGTGTTGGTTAAAACAGTCGGATATTATTCATTTATATTTATAACATAGCTCTTCCTTTTTCATTTTCCCTGTCATGCAGTAATTCTCTGTTTTAATTCTCTCTCACACACAGAAACGAACACACATCTCAGTGTCTCTTTCTGTATCTACCTCATATAGTGTCTCTTTCCTTTTTCAACCGTCTTTGTGTCTACCTACCTACCCACAAAACACACACACACACACACACACACACACACAAAATCTGAGGAGAAGGTGCAGTGGCTTTACTACATAATATAATATAATAATAATATTATATAAAATAATTAACCTGTCAACATTATCAGCTGGAGCTGGGCATTCCTATCCAATTGAATGCAATCCAAATATATTCACCAGAGCTTCATCTAAACGTTATATAAATGTTATCTAAGCCTGTATGAATATGTTAATTTTCTTAAAAAGAAAACATTACACAAGAGTCATCAGGACTGAGGTGACATCAGATTTCCCTATGACATGACAAACTGTTTTGTTTTTGTCATTTTAATTTCAAGGAAGAGAAAAAAATAAAGGCTGGAGGGAATAAACATTTATAGATGCTATAACATAAGTAAGTGTCTTACAGACATTCTGCAATATGAAATGTAACTACAAATGGATAACACTTAGTCAGGCAGCTCACCCACATAGTTACACATATTTATCATTGTAATACCAATATACAGTTTATAAACTGATCCTCAATTTTCTGTTATCTCAAGGGACTACAGTAAGCCTTCCTAACATAATACATTCACCAGGGGCCTTCCAGTTTTAGAAGTTTAGCATTAAAATCAGTATGATTAAGAACGAATAATATTAAAGTCATGCATCTTTATTTGTGCATGAGCTGTGTTAAAATGTGTTACTGCATGATTGCTTAGTCGGATGTGACTTGGCAGTTTATTGGGCTAGATTTATCAGCAACTTAAAATTCTTGGTGATTTGCTGTAGTATAAATGAAATATTATACTTTGCTCTTACTGGAAATAATCAAGTTCAGTTAGGCATCATTTCACCCCACCATGTTTATTCCTCATCTTTCATATTGTGTCATTAAAACTAGAAATATAGATTGTAAATGCTCACAAGTAACATGTGCTGTTACTAGATACAAGAGAAATTGTGAAGGCTTTTGAAAGAACAATACTGGGTGTTGAAAGTTTCCAGAAATTTACTAAAAATTCTTCATTACCATGGTAATAAAGACATCACTGGAGTCAGATTTGCACATGTGCAGGTGTGAGTGTGAATGTCCACTGAGTGTATGGGTGTGTGTGTGTGTGTATTACTCATGGCTAAAGAATGTGTTATTCTTACCTTATGCCTCTATGAATGTGCTAATTAATTTAAATTAATAATCTAAATATGCATTGCAAATTTTAAGCCCCTTTATGCACAAACTTGGGGCATGATGGCAGCTTGTGTTTGAAAATGCATCTACCATTTTGTTAAATTTGCAATACAAAACATAGCATCATATATATCATAATTGGGTCTGGGTGAAAAATAATTGCAAAGAACGACTAAATACTATTCAGTACAGGTCTGACCCTCATTTCACAAATCACATCCTCTACATGTTATTTAATAACCAGCCACCTATAGGCCACATGTTCTTGAACATTTACCAGGATAACACACATGAATTAGGACTGGTTGAAGCAATATGTTGTCTGCTGTGCTGTGGCTGCTGTGGCACGTATATGAGTGTGAGTGTGGGATTGTGCTGCAGTCATGCGGATTGTCACAGCCAAGCCTAGGAGTGACAGGCATCAGGGGAAATAACAAAGCCCAGACGCATGTGGGACAGCTGACAGAGGAGGGAAATTAGTGAGTGAAAACAGAGCCAATGAGGCATGAAGGAGCCTCTCCTCTCTCTCTCTCTCTCTCTTTCTCTCTCTCTTTCTCAATCTATCCATCTATCCATTTCTCACTACCTCACTTACCCTTGGCAAATGGAGTTCTCTGCCCGGCTACACTAACTGTTGCAAGGCAACAAACCCCAGGAGAGTGAATGGATGGATGGTGGTCTAATAGATAGGCGTGGAAAATGGGAATGAACCAGAAACGGGTTTGTTTAGCAAGCATGTCAGAGGAAGCACCCCGGCATGGCCTTCAGGCTGTACATTAAGGCACATAAGAACACCCCACACACACACACACACACACACACATACAGTTCCATCTGAGTGCTGATTGGTTATTACTACTCTTCTGTAGGCTGCACTCATTCGCTGACATAGAAAGCTCTAAACATAAACACAGAACCGGAAGCACACACTCTTCTTCCTCATCCCATTATTACCCTTATAATTAGCTCAACCTTTGGGGCTGGTCAGGGAAATATGTATTTAATTACATCCAGTGAGAATTCTCTATCATTTCCCATTCTGCTTATTCCCTTGTCTAGGCAATTTTTAAGACTCCTGGTCTATGTAGACACATGCACATGGACACACACACACACACACACACACACACACACACACACACACACACTAACTCAAGTAAACATGTTTCATTGCCTCCAATGTGGACAGCTCAGTTTCTATAAGGACAGAGGTAGGGCAGTGGTGGCTCATCATCTATTTCTCTGGTTTAACTGCTGAAAAGGTCAGAAGTTCAAGCCACAGCACCATTGTTGGGCCCTCCAGCAAAGCCCGTAACCCTTTCTGCTCCAGAGGCACTGTATCTGACCCAGTGCTGTGGCCCCAGAATCCAAACAAGCTGCAATATAGTAAGAAAAGGATTTCAGTGTAATGTATATGTAAAAAAAAAGGCTTCATCTTCTTCCAGTGCACTTTACACTTTCAAAAGTGGCTCAACACAGCCATCTGTACTTCAGCCTGAATGATAAGAGATGGTACAATCAGACAACAGTTAGAGTCTGCTGAGATTGCTGGGATAATTCACTAAAAAGGCCAGAAGGTTTGGATCTGTTCGACAGCTAGAAAAGCAGACTGCTCACAGGACAGAAAAATGCTCTGTTTGCTTACTTTCTGCTGTGTACATACGGTATATGTGTTGTGTTGTGTTGTGTTGTGTGTGTGTGTGCGTGTGCGTGTGTGAGAGTGGGTCCTACACTGATTTGGTCAATCCATTCCCATTGTAAAGGTTGTGACAGAAGAACCCAGAACAGGGTGAAAGCCATTTCTGCCATGACAGACATGTGCCTCTAGTCATATAAGACTGCATTTGGACCTCAGAGACATCTAGTTGCTGGCAGCAATATATAACCTTCAGGTGCTAGACTGGACAGGTCTGTGCCAGAGCATGAGGGATGACTGATCTCACTGTGCTGGGGAGGCAAATAAAGCCAAAGATGAACCCTGCAGTGACACAAATATACTTGTTTGCCCAACTCTGCCGAAGGGTCTATGCTCCTATGTCAGTTCAGGAGTATACTGGATGGGCATAAATTCTGGGCACATGGGCAAATATGTTCATTTTTAATGAATGACATTTTAATATGGTTTCCATCATTACTGATCCAACTTTTGACAGACATATACACGTATTGTACAAATATCTGAAAAAAAAATGTGCAGTATTACTACATACTATTGAAGACTTTGCCTATTTTGCCTATTTGCCTTTGTGTCCAGACTTTATGCCCATCCCTGTAGTCCAAATAATCCTTATAATGATCAACTTCTGCACACTGGGTTAGCACATCATCCCATAGTTCATTATTTCTCCCATTCTGGTTTATTTTGTATTTATAACTGTTCTGTTTTACTTATGGGGATGGATTACTGCTCATCGCATCAGTCTGGATTTAGGGTTTGTAGTGAAAATACACCAAATGATCAGTGAATTTTTAAAATATTGTGCTGTGCGCTCATTTTTGTGCCGGCATTGTAAATTCCTTTCAAGCGGATGAAATAGTCTGTTTTATTGACTGCATGGGTACCTTGGGCTCTCATCTAAAAAGCCCCCTGCAACAGTTCTAGCAATGAAACTGGGCTCCCTGAGGACAAGCAGGTGAAAATGCTCTGTCCATTTTACCTGCCTTTCATGTCACGCACACCACAAATAGGAACAATTTTAAAATATTGACCTGTTAGTGTGTCATCTTTATGGGGATTGCTTTTATGAAGTAGCAGGAACTGCCTGTGAGCTTTTGTGACCTTTTTATCACAAATGTTCTGGCTCAGATTATGGGCAGACTGTAGGATATTCATAAAGTTAACAACTGACCTGACAACTCAGGACAAATATAACACCCACACACATGGGTCATTTCCTTTCTTTTGCTTATAACCTCTCATCAAATTTGCCCTCCATTCATTGGGAAAATTCAGGAGTTGTGGTGCAAATTTCTACCATTTGCTTTGTTCATACACTGAGATTCTCTTTTCCCAAATGTTGAAATTAGTCTTAACAGGAAAGCCAACCCTTTAACTGGGACCTCCAATCATGTTATCACACTCAAATGTCAAGTTATGCTGTAAATAATTTATGTAATTATTGTAATACAATAAAATAATGTCTTTAAATCTACATAACACTTTAATGTATTTTACAGTTACAATATTGTATCCTGTCTGGTATTTCTGATATTAACACAGAACTAGAGTTTTATACCATATCAAAGAACTATACTGTGTAGCTCAAACCATACAGTATCATTTACTTTATAGTACAAAAAAGCCAATGGCAGAATCTTTACCTGATTTTACATTGTTCATTTCTATATTATTCTAACCTAGTTTTGATATTTCACATATATAACCCATATAACGATCACTGGATGTCCTGATTTTTCCCTTTATGGCACCCCGGCTGTTCTTCCTTTTCATCAGCTTCTTATATTTCGATCTGATATATTTTATCCTATGTTAATTAGACCCATAAATTGTTCCTTCGATTTACTAATTCGTTCCCTCAATTTAGTAATCCATCTATATATAGCAAAAATAATCAGATGAATAACAGCGCTGTGATATTTGTAATAAAATAAGATGAACACATGACATTTCTTTTCCAGCTGTGCTGTGTATTGTCATAGCAACAGTTCATCACTTCCTGTTAGTAATAAATAATGTAATATGTTCATATTTTGTGTACTAGCCTATCAAACTCATACTATTAAGATTACCAAATAGAATATACTGCGAGGTATTATATTCCGTATGTTTCCCTGATTAACACAGTGAGTACAGTACAGAGAATGACATGGACCACTTGGATATCATATTGCCCCTCAAAGGGATAGAAAAGAGTGGATGGCTTTGTATTGGCAGAGACACACCATGCTTTGCTTGACTCATGAGGAAAACAATACTTCCTGTTCATTTCTTCCTTTTGCTAATTGGCTCAACATAGCAAACTGTGTAAACCTGCACCCCCTACAGGCCTGGAGTAACAACAACAACATAAAAACAGCTCCAGTACACTCCCCGCCGGACATTATTTTAAGACAATGCCAATGTAACCTATTTAAACAATAAACTAATTTCTTGGAGACAAAAGAAGGATACAGGTCTATAGAAGAGCTTAGCAGTCTTCTCATGTGTAACCTTCACTTCTATTTTCCTGACAACTCCATCTATGCTTTGCAAGGGTCTTCACAATGACTCCCCTGGGCCATTCATTCCTCTTTAGAAAATTTAGAATTATGTCCCCTTCCGTCAAATTTGGTTTGTTGCGCTGCCAGTTCTGATGACTCTGGAGCATCTGGCCCAGAATGCATCAGCAAGGGCTTGAACTCTCCTCCACTGATGTTTATACATGTCAGCCTTGGTGAAGTCCCCAGGTGGAGTTGGGATCGGATCAAACTTTTGGGTGAGTAGAGTCCAGGGAGTCAGGATCAAGGGGGCCTCTGGATCTGAGGAAACAGGTACCAAGGGTCTTGCATTGACAATAGCTGTTACCTCGGCCATTAACGTTGCCAGGACCTTGTGAGTTAGAGTAGGGTTCCCCGCTTGCAGTAGCATTGAGTTTAGGATGCATCGTGAAATGCCTATTATACACTCCTAGGTGCCACCCATGTCAGATGAGTGGGAAGCATTGAAAACCCAGGAACACATCTGTTTGGGTAAGTAGTCCTCCACACTTGTCTCACCAAGCTTTGGAGGATCCGGCTTCAATTCCTTGGATGCATTAATGAAATTGGTTCTGCAGTCTGACCTCAGTTGTTTAGCAGGGCCTCTGATTGAATGTCTGATCTCATCCAGTTTTATTAATGCTTCTCATAGATTTTTTGCAATCCCTTTAATATGAATGGCTCTTGTAGACATGCAAGTGAACAAGACTGCCCATCTCTTACGATCAGCTTGACCACCTTTAGTGTGGCGTGTTGTAAAGTCCCACAGTCCAAATACACTGAGGCCAACAAAAGAAATTGGGGGATTACACAGTCACGTTTTGTCCACAGTTTAAATGGGCCTTTTTCTAGCAAGATGCTCTTATGGTTGAGAAGAAATGCTGGGGCATACAACCATGAAGTACCAACAAGTTTCTCTGCTGCTACAGACCGTGATCCATGATCAGCACGATTGTGCTCTGTTGGGATATATCTCCACTGGTCCGGTAGGGAAGACAGCTTAATTCTCTGCACACGACAGTTCACATATATATAAAATCTTCTGTTTTTATTGTTGATGTATCCTAACATGTTACTGTCAGGGTAAAACATTGTCTTGTCAATCTTCATTTTCAGTTCTTCCATGAGAACCTTTGACATCTCCACAGCAAGCACTGCAGTGCAGAGCTCTAATCAGGGAATGTGAGCTCTGGTACAGGAGCCAGTTTGGCCTTACCCATGACGAACCCAACTTCGTTGTATCCATCTTTATGTGTGACCTTCAGGTAAGCTACCGCTGCAATGGTTTCCCTGAAGCATCTGAGAACACACAAAGTTCAATAAAGATGGCTTGTGAGATGGAGAACTTGACATAGGTATGAGGAATGTGTAGATTTCTGAGACTCTGTAGTGAATCGTGCCATCTTCTCCAGTCATCATACATGTCTTGGGGTAAAGGGCTGTCCCACTCAAGGTTGCTGCTAAAGAGCTCTCTAAGAAGAAGTCTGCATTTGATAGTCACAGGTGCAAGCAAACCAAAAGGATTGAACAAGCTGTTTATTGTCAAGAGTACGCCATGGTGAGTGAAGGGTTTGTGCTCCTGTGGAACATGGAATGTAAGCATGTCAGATATGGGGTTCCAACTAATCCCTAAGCTGTGTTGGACTGAAAGCTCATCTGTTGTTAAATCAAGATCTTTGATATCTTTGGTCCTATCCTCAGGAGGACTGCATTTACTAATTTCACTTTGTTGAAGACAATCTTGTAGAGACGCAGATTTGAGAGGGTAAGAATTTTTTGAGCTTTTTGTAGGACATAAATAGCTTCAGCTTCGGCTGAGGAAGACTTTAATGCACTGTTGACAAAGAAGCCTTTCTCTATGATGTTTTGGGCATCAGTCCGTATTCACTTTCTGCCTCCTTTGCTGCCATTCTCAGCCCATAGATCGTCACTGCTGGAGAGGGACTGTTACCTGAGATGTGCACCCTCATTCAATAGTCTTCTATGTATTTGGTGAGGTAGTTGTCTTTGTACCACAGGAAGCGAACGTAATCTTTGTGATCTTCCTGGAGTACACAGCAGTAGAACATTTGTTCAATGTCAGCTGTGATGGTGACTGGCAGCATGGCCAAAGATGTGTTATTATGGTCCAGGCCAGAAAGCAGTACGTCATTGAGGGACACCAAATATCAGGAGATACCAGTTCTCTTTGTCTTTATTGTCAGGTAGTGCAAAGTCTGCATGTTGGTCGTCGAGCATTTTCTGCATGATTTTAACAAAATGTGCTTTCATTTCTGCTTTCTTGTCGAGTGTACGTTACAGGGACATGAGTCGCTTGTAAGCACAGGACCGGTTGTCAGGGAGTTTGCGTCTGGGAGTTTGAAATGGGAGTGGTGCAACCCAGCTGTTGAAGCTGTTGAAGAATCCCTCCATCTTCTTCAGAAAGATCATGTCTTCAACCGAATGAGTGAGCTGGTTGTCCTTATTGATGCAACAAAACACAGCCTCTCCTAAAGTCTTAGCTGTGGGCTTTTAGTGTGGGTGAGCATATTGCAATTTATTGTTAATGGTCTTGAACACCGTTACATTGAGGAGACTGTCACAGGGAGTAAAATAGCATAGGCAGCCATTGTCCAGAACGTGTTTTCAGAGTGTTCACTTCACTTGACTTGTGAGCATTGCCAAGACACACTTCACCAATGATAACCCAGCCCAGTTCAAACTTCTGTGCAAATGGGTCATTGTGTCTGCTGTTAATTTGCTCCCTCATTTTGTGAACTCTCAGAAGGTATTCGTCCAGTTATATATCGAACAGTATATCTGCACTTGGGTCAGGAGGCAGCATTTCAGCAGCTATTGCTTTCAGTGGTGTAAAGCAGCTTCTACAGTGGGTATCTCTTCCCTATTGTTGGGGATGGCATTGCATTTTATGAGAGCAGGAAGAGGAAAACTCATTTTTCCATCTAATCACTCGTATGCTAATCGACTATGTATGCTGTTCACTATGTATACCAGTATACATACCAGGCTATGTATACCAGTCACTTCTGCTATACCATTACAGGTTTTCAGCATGTATGGCTCATCTGGGCTTTGTATATCAAATATGTCAAAAACTCTGTCTTTGCAAGTGATTGGTTACTATGATCATCAATTATTGCATACAATCTTTTGATGACCTTTGGGAAACACCTGCACTAAGCAGATCTTAGAAACTCTGCACTCTTCACACTTAATCATGACTATACAGCCTTTGGCTTAGTGGCTGGTAGAAGCAAGGCAGCCTACGTTATTGTCTTTAAGCAACCTTTTCCTGTCATGTCCCCTGCATCTTATAAGTGGGTGGGATTTGTGATGTAAGGGACACTGTCTTTTAACGTCTTCACCTGCTTCTTCTGTTTTGGATCCCTCTGATGTTATGTCTGTCTTGTGCACTATGACTGATAGCGTTTGGTTTTAGTTACCTGTTGATTTCCCCTTTCTGTAGCTGAATGTCTGCTTGGTATGCGAGAGAGTTGTTGTGTTGAAAGCTGTGGTAAAGCTTGGGTCATTTCTTGCTTTGGCTTAACCTTTCACAAACTCAACAAAGACTGAGAGGGGTGGGAAGCTAACATTGTGGTCTTAGTTAAACTTTGACCCCACCATTTTTCTTGAAGATGGAAGGGCAGCTTCTCCACAATTGGACCTACTCCCCTGGCTGTGTGAAGGTAACTTAACCTATGTAAATATCCATCTAGCTTGCAGTCCTCCACTTACTAGTTGACTTTTAGCTAGAAATCTGGCAAGGTCACGTGTGCTCTCAGCATTATTATGTGGGCTTGATCACTGCTGTGGTTGTAACACATTATGGAGAGTTTGTGGAATTACATCACTTAGTCGCTTAGCACCTGCATCCTGTGGCGCAAATGCATTGCATTGGTTCTTGTTTGGGACTAAGAGGTGTGTTACTGGTTGTTTGCATTGTTTATTCTGATATTTGCTGTCATCATGTTGAAATGTATCTCTGTTGTCTTGAGCCGGGTCAGTCTAATTGTGCTTATTTATGTATTCACTCACTTTTTGCTCTGGGGTTGTTTGTAGGGTCAAAAATGTCAAGTCCTCCTTTGATTCAACTATGTCAAATTGAGCTGCTGCTGACTCCATCACCTCTGCTCTAGCCATGTTTGCATTAGCTTCCTTTTGGAGATGGACGTCGAGAGATGCTTCTGGATGGGCCTTTTCTATCTAAATACTCATATCCTTTTCAGC
>JAOVVF010000051.1:13698828-13710810 GCA_028565595.1 Duopalatinus emarginatus | reverse complement strand
TCAACTTACAATTTTACCACAGTTTTTTGTATCAGTTTTACCACAGTTCTCTAAAACAACTGTGTTGTACTAATCACAAAGAATATCTAATATGGGTGATGGTGCAAAGCCATTGGTTAGACAGGAGGGTGGAAATAAAAAGTGACAGTAAATAAATGCAAGCAGTCGTTAGCATTAACAGACTAAGCGCACGTTGTTAGGCTGAAAAAAATATTTAAAATATTCATCAGATCAGTTAAAGCTAATGCTACATTCAACTGTGCATTATGTACATTTAGGCTGTGTATTATTCCTAATGGAACATTATCACTCTGGGTATAATGTGATAGGGGTTCACAGAATGTTTTTTTTTTTTTGTAATCAAACTTCTATCCAGTGTAAATAATCCCTTTTTTAAATGGGATTATTTTGTCATATTTTAAAGCTAAATAATGTTTAAGGTAATGCCACAGTGAATTTCATCATGTATAAAAGTCTGCATTTGTTATTGGATGTTACTATCTAGTTCCATCAGATAGATTACAGCAGAGCATGCCAGCAGACAAAAACCGATCCAGACTTATTCATGTATATTACTGAAGCTGATGTTTAATATTGTCATTGTCAATCTGGAAAAATACACAAATATACTCCATCCATGGAAAGCTGGTCATTAGGGAGAGCTCTGCTGATGGACATGTCCATGCTGTGCCATATCAGTGATTTTAGCAGAGCTTCTGTTAGTCACAGGATCTTAATTTATTTTAAATTGTTTTGTCTTTATTTTTGGTGATAATTTTTGTTTATTTATTTTGTACATTTCCTGCACTGATTTGTTTATTTTGATATTAGTGTAGCCTAGAAAAGGTGTAAATGTAATTTTTACCCTGTGCATGGCTGTTAATTAAAGTTTCAAAAGGTTTTTTTTTGGCTGTTGTATTAAAAGTATTAAAATGCACTAATAAAACAGCCTAAAAACAGTCATGCACTAAATCAGGTTATGCTTTTACTATGAAACAAATAACTAATAGACTGCTTTCTGGACAACTAGTAAAAATAAACAGTCCTGCAACCCCAAAAATCTGTGGCTCACACATGACCCAAAGTATCAAAATGCTTTTTACTAAGCTTTTAATAAATTTCATCAAATACTTTTATTTAGACATTTAGAATTGTCATGTTATGCCATGGTATGATACTTAGCAGTATGCTGCAGTGACCAGTATGTACTACCAGCCAGTAGAGTCAGCTAATTAAACTGGACTTGTCATTGCTGCTTAACACGTTTAAAGGACTTTTGACACAAAGGCACATTTCGACACATATTTACAGTGTTTGTGAAGCTGCTCATTGTAAATGGTTTGCTGAATTTCTCACATCTGTATGGAGACTACTGTACACATGAGACAGTTCACACTTCATTCACCACTCTAAGTGTAACCATGCTCAGCCAGAATGCATTGTCAGGCAATCTCGAAAATCTTTTTTATTTATGTCTTTGGAATACAAATGTGAAGCATGTCACCCATATATTTTCCAATAGATGCTTCTGTGTTGTGGCTCGTTTGGCACAGCCTCCCGCATGTTCGGCTTTTAAAGCAATTTCTTCTTTGTCTCTCAGAGTTCAATGACCAGATAGAAAAGCTACAAGAGTGCTCTTTGGAGAATATTACCATCTGGGAGATACAGTGGCATTGTTCTAGAGGCAAGTGCCACTCAATGTCACAGTCTTTCTCTCTCTCTCTCCGTATGTTAGAGAAAAAGAGAGAGAGATGCTTTTAAGGTTTCTCAGTTGCAGAGATGAACTCAGAGTTTGAAATAAATTACGATGGTGTGGGAGAATTTTCTTTAATATTGACCCCGGAGTGTTTTGTTTCATTGATTACTATGACACCTCTTTACCACTGACAATACCACACTTCTTGCTATCAAAACTTAAAAGAGAAGGGTTAAGAGAAAGTCACATTTGAAAGAAATGTACAAAATAAACAGTCATATAAGCTTCTGTTGCTTAGTAGGTGGGCATTATTGCTTCTGAACCACATGTGACTGAGTGGGGGAGGATGCTGGCACAGGCTACCCTGGCTGATGGATACTATAGATTAACACTCAATGGCAGATTGCTATGAGCATGCTGGGCAAAAATTTATTAGTGTAGGAATATGTGATGCGATGCATTTTGTTAAGAATTTTGATGAGGACTTCCTGCTATGAGGTTGCAAATACAAACCTATAGGGGCATTCCATTCGGGAGGGCAGCTGTCTAGTCAGTCATTGCCCATGAAGGCAGCTCTCTCATTCAGCAGCATTCTAACCGACAAGGTGCCTCAGTAGAAAGGAAATTTGGGACACGTTTCACAGTCAGCATAAACCCTATAAAATAGTCTCCACTATTAAAAAAGTTTCCACAATGAACCCCTAAAATGAAATCAGCTCATCTATTTTAATGTTAATTTCACATTTCAGTTGCATTAGGAAAACAGTCATCATGCTTCATAAAAGTGCGACATTTATTTGCCAATACCTGCTAGCTCTAGTGTGATACTGCACCAAGAATAGCTACAATAAAGGCAACAAGCAAAACGAACCATTTGTAATATTTGATTTTATAATTAAAAGGCTCAAGCTTTTATAAAGGTCTCGGTGCTCTCTTTAGTAAATGGATCAAAAAAATGTAAATGAATTAATAACAGCACTTCATGGAGTACACCATAATAATTTATATTACAGTTGCACATTAATAACTCATTTATAAGTTACAGTGATGTATATGTTAGTCGTAGGAGTACAGTTCACTTGAAAACAACTTAAAACTATCTAAACACGCTTATTTAAAAAAATACATGCAGCAGTTGGGCAATATAGTAAAGAAATTAAAAATAACTTACATTTGTACACAAACTCCTCTTCTGAGGCAAATCTGTCCGCCATGTTTTTAAAAATCAAGTGAACCAGAGATCTTATAATATATAGATCTTATAATACATAGTCTTATACTGACTTTGCTTGAACTCTGAGCAGGTGAACTGCATGAGGGATTGCCTTCAGTGAGAAGGATACATGTCCCGCTGGCTTCAAAATTCTATTAAAATAAGGATGCTGACCAGTTAGCCCTTACGAACTGGACAGTCCTTTTCTCGGTAACACGCATATGCTGTCTATGAATGAGGCCCACTTAGGCAGCTGGCTCCTGAATAGAATGCAGCTTATGACAATTCCATGACCTTTGACCTTAAAAAATGATTACGGTCAGTGGTGCAATGCCAGTGGTTAATACTGAAATTACTCTGCTAGAAAAGATCAAAATGTTATTTGGAGAGAAGAAATTGTGACATGAATACATGGTTGACATGTGCAACTACATGGATTAGGTGTTCTTCCTAACAGTGGGTATGAATAGCACATTGCTTGCACCAGAGATACATGAAAGAAAGCAAAAAAAGACTTTTATCAGTATCACTGCACACACACCTGCAGTCAGCTCCAGGACTACAGACACCTTTCTTGCACATGAGCAAAAGTGTCAAAAGTGCCATTTTTAATTCATATTTTTACTCAGTTGGGAAAAAGATTTGCTTCAAGTAAAGCCATCCCCAGCAACTATTTTAGCCTTTGACCATGCCTTGCATCCCTGGGGTATAAATTTGAGGTTGTGTAAAACTTATATCCTTTTTCCATTCTTCACAATAAGGCAGATGTTGCTGACCTGCAAAAGTCAACTATTTAAAAAAAGAAACCATAGAAACTCTGGAACAGTTAAATGTTTGCCCAGAATTGGACCTAATAGCAACAGGATGCAATTCATGATTGAGGCAGAGAACCCAAAGATCACAGGTTCAGAATGGCACAGTCAGCTGATTCCTAGTCAAGTTTCAAATTAGATCCCACCTCCATTACAAACTCTCTGGAAAGCTTGCAAAAAAAAGAAGCCATTCCTGAGAGCAACCCACAAAATGATGCACCTGAACCTTGCCAAGCATCATTGGTACTACAAAATTGGAATTTATATTGTGTGTTAACGTAATATGAGACCACAATCAAACTTTTCATCCATGGACATCATTGGCATGTTTGGCAATACATTCAAGGATACAGGGGAAAGCACCTGATACCCACTGTAAAATAATGGTTGATGATTGATGCTTTTGGGCTGTTGTGTGGCTAATGGTCCAGGCCTTTTGTGAAGATGAATGGCATAATGAACAATGTTAAGTACCAAGATATTTTCGCCCAAGACCTGTCTGCTTTTGACAGAAGGTAAGGCTCATGAATGCCAAAATACATCCATCCATGGATCTGAACCCTTCTGAAAATAGATATGTGTCTAAATTGAAGAGGAAAGTCCACAAACACAAGAATATAAAGTAACTTAAATGTTATGTTATACCCACTGCAATTATGTCCAACCTTGACAGGCATTACAAGAAAAGTAAAGGTGCTGTTATTTTCTCAATAGGAGGACTGTCAAGCTGCATTTGTAAGGATAGTGACCATTTCAGAACTGATCCAAATTGAAAGGTATAAATTGTACAGTGTCCCAGTGTGTTTACTCTCGAAATATCATTAGTGGGTTATGTATTCTTATGCATAGAGATACATACCATATCTGTATTTTGCATCAGCTTAATGATCATTAAACCTAACAGCCAGCTCATAAGCTGATACTAATTGTAGCCATTAACAGTATAAATGTGGACATGTTAAAGTAAAAGTCTCTAAGCAAACTTACTTGGACATGGATGGGATAGTATATTCATTATTATTGTTCCAAACAAATGTTGCCTAAATTCTGTGCCTCCCTTTTTTGTATCACTAGATATCCATTTGAGGAGCTTTCATTCACATAATTATTAATGCAGATCAATTTAACCAAAACCCAATTTTCAGTTACCAAAATATAACCTATAAGTCTTGTACTTTTTCAATTCTTCTCATAAAAAGAATAATGCTGTTCTTGTAATAAAAGCAAAATGTCCCCACAAGGTCAAGAGAAACACGTCTACAAATAGTCTTGAAACCACATGTACATGCACACAGGGTTGATTTGTCCTCACTCAGGCCAATTATCTTTTTCTAAAGAGGTTCCCATAATTTGTCTATTCTCTGTGAATAGATATACGCACGTAAAGAGTTGTGTACACATACACACACTGAGTGTGCAAAGATGAAACTATCCATTTTGGGGAAAGCATGTCAGAAAGCCTGAGACAAAAGGTGTGCTGTGTTCAGCTTTGAGGCATGCAGTCATCTGCTGCAATCAGCCATAACAAGAGAATAATTAGACTAGCAGCACTGAATAAACTTGTCTGACAAACAAATGAACCATAGAGGAAACAAACCAGTGAGCCCCCATAATAGATCATTTGTCCCTGGCCTCTAAGGTGCATCACTTCACTCGCACAATTGGTTCTAAAATGATGCGTCTTTTGCTTCAAGTCTGTAATTGAGAGATAATCACAGGCTTGCACAGTGCAGGGCAAATTGAGTCTGCTAGAGTTTCAAAGACTTATTCTGAAGAATTATAATCAGATTTTTGCAGATGTGTGATGGCACAGTTAGCTACTTATTCCTGATGCCAGATGGACTCCTATGGATGAGGAGCCAAGTGAGAAAACAGTGTCATATAAGCAGATGCCATGAAGATACTATAATGTGCCCCCAGTTCTGTATTCTCAACTCAGACAGTGGAACAATTTCTTAAATACATGTCTGACTACAGCATTAAACACCCACTACTTTACACAGGTCTCCTAATCCAGACTACTTCCATGAAATCCTCAAATCTACTCGACATGCACCCAGCACTACCATACAGCAGAGCAAATGGAGACAGATGAGAGAGAAACAGAGTGAGATGGCTACCGTAGGGAGCAGGAGGAGCCATTAATAAATGTCTAGCCTGAGTAACAAACTTAATTTAGCACTGGTGAGAAGGTGAGAAAACATGTTAGGTTGAATGAATACTGTGTCATAAACTGAGGGCAGGAATGGTGTAAACACTGCTAGATATGTGACTTAAAACATGTTTCTTCAATGTAACCATGCAAATATCACAAATGAGAGTTGATCTGTCCATGCCACAACCTCTTCTTTTCAGAGAGATGGGGCTAAGCACTAAGTAGTGTCAGTCACGCATTCACAAGCATTCCTGAGATGCATAACTAAATTACTGTGTCATTATTACTCAATGGCGAAAAACATCAGCCCAAGCATCCTTTCCAGGATAAGACGAATAGGGCATTTTGATCTTCACTGTCTCTCAAAAACCCCCAGGGATGGAGCCAGAACATGGCCGAGCCCCCATGTGTGACTATTTTTCACAGGAGGATGGCCTCTTCTCTGACAAAAAGAATGGAAATGGAGCATCTGGCCCTGCCTCTCACTGCAAAGAAAATATATTCCTCCCTCTGTGCCTGTATTTGTGGCAGCTGGCAGGGCTTACCACAGCCTCTGCTTCAAGGCCATGGGCTTAATTTTGATCCCTAGGGCTGGCTTTATCACTCATCTCTTCTGCCATTTTGCTCTCTTAGTCCTTTCTCTCTTACTCATTTGTATCTCTCCCACAAACACACACACACACATACTTTCTTCATTACACCATCGTTTTGCTTCTTCCTCAGTCCTGATCTTTCTGGTAATGGTGTTGCTTATCCAGCTGACATGCTCAGAATGAGTCGGGAAAGAAAGAAGAAAAAACAAAAAATTAGGGGATGTTCTGTTGGATTGATAACAGCAGAGATACAGCAGGATGTGGCAGACAGAGATGGGCACCAAGAGCTCTAGGGGAACAGACAGAAACGTTGAATATGCGAACACAGCAACAAATCATGTGTCATCCCTGTCCCATTCACTAGATCACACAACCATGTATTCATCCTGACATCTTTCAACGGGCTGCTTTTCATAACCTGTCATGGTTCAAACTCAAGGCTGCAGACAAGAGTTGGGTCTGTTGGAAGAGAGAATTATACTGAAGCTCAGTTCTATAAGATAGAAAGAATGAACTCAGGGATGGAGAGTGGGAGGAAGAGAAGAAAAAGTAAGAAGAATCTCTTGTTATTGCTCCACACACCATTACTGCCAGTCCTTTTCATTAGCTTGCTGAAATGTGTGGGGTGTCTTTATAAATGTGAATTAGAACGATTGTCTATCATGTTTCTTTTATTAAGTATTTATCCTTCAATTTAAAAAAAAATAACAGTTCCTTAACAAACACTTGCACTTGTGCAATCAGTGGTGAATTATTACTAGCCTCCTCTTATCCTGTAATACAGAATCAATTTCTGACAGTACACTTTACAAATATATGGTTTTAATGCTGCTTACTAAAGTACAGGAATAATGGCTCCCAACATGCAACTAAGTACCCTCGCTTTCAATTTCTTAGAATGGACACAATAGTTACTCTCTGACATCTATTCAAGTAATGACATATAATTTCCTGCATCGCTTACAAAAGTCCTACAGAATAGAACAAAGAACTGTCTTTAGTAAAATTCAGAAAAAGACAAGCCAATCCTCCCCCAAATCTGAATTGCCTTACTTCAGCTGTAACTTCCAGCTGTGTACACTGACATCCGTCAAGGATTGATTCAGTCACTCAAGTACGGCTAGACATTTAAAACACTTTGAAAACCACACAAACCTTTACGTTACACAATAAGTAACTTTGTTCATCTGAAATATGAGAAACACATATTTACACCAACCCCAAAAGACATAAAGCCTCTGACAGTGTACTGTCAGTTAACAACACACCTTTCTTTATTTTAACAGTCTGACACGACTGATTCAGATGTACTCTCCATTGCTCCCTGGTTTCTGGAGAAACTGTTCATTCTTTCTCAGTCAATTGGTCAAGCATACATCTAAAAAACAGATGGCAACATAAAAAAAATGTACTGGCAGGTGTCGGCATTAAACTGTTATGCCACCAAGCCAGAAATCACTGGACTGTGAGTAACAGCTTACAGTATTCCCTGCCAAACTTCCCGTGCCAGAGACTGTCCAGTGACTTCCACATGGCAAAAGCTCACAACTGTGTAAAAAAGTGGCCCAGCTAGCAGCTGTGCAGATGTACTTAATAGACAAATCCTAGAATAATGACTTCAAGATGGCCGTAATCTCAGTGTTCTTTAACTAATCGCTTTAAGCAAACAGATATATTCCAGCTTAGTCTATTTTTATCCACGTATCTGCTGAACAGTGACAGTAAAGATTTTATTTTTTAACAGCACAGATTATTTATAATACTCTAAACTCTAAAGCAGGAAAGCATTTCTTATACCATCAGAAGTAAACCTTAGTGCAGATGAATGGGTGATAACACCATGGTTCATTAAGAGACAAGTTTAGTTATGTACAACCTAAGATTTTGGGGTACTACTAATGTAATGTACATTGGGGTAAACATAAAATAGTGTTTCAAATATGTTATATGCAGTATACATACAATCCATTGTATTGTAAAGGTTTTTTTTGATAGATTATGATTAAAGGCTACCAGAGAGGTGAAGCTTGGCTGGGGGCCCATAACTTAGAGGGGACAAATGAAACTATTGTCACTAATGGTCAAAGGTACATATTTAAGTGTTTGACTGGATAGTCAAAGCTTTATAGTAAACTTTTGTTTGCCTGTATTAGCCCTTTGTCTCTGTTGAGAATGCTAGTGAATTCAAGGACAAAACAGTCAGGCTGACAGCAGGGTGATAACACTTCTGTCAGTAAAAGCTCAAGAAAATACATTATCTGTGTATCCATGCAAGTCCATTCCTGTCAGGTAACATTGTCTCAAAAATACTCTCTGTAGAAAGCATAAGGTTCTGAAGAAACAATCCAAGTATATAAGATATATTCATCTACCAGTCAACAGTTAAATTGTCCATAAATTCCATCTGGTTGGAGACAAAAATCATTTTGTTGAAAAACCCTTTAGTTTCAGGTTTTGAGAATTCTACATCTTGGCTATACAGCATTTGATAGTGTGTAGCCAATAAACCAATTCTCCTATCTGAAGATTTAAAAATAGATAATGTGTTTAAAGAATTAAAAGAAATTAATTATTATCTGATCCGTCTTGTATTGAACTTAGCTATATCAAAGACTGAGAGATGTCATTTAGAGCTGAAATAGCATCAAGAGAAAGCTGATAGATTCTCTGAACTGCTCCTGTTAGGGTCGCCACAGTGGATCATTTTCACCATATCTGATTTGGTACAAGTTTAATGGCAGATGCCCTTCCTGATGCAACCCTCTCATCTTATCACGGCTTGGGACCAGCAGTACAAGTACCCTGACTTGTGTACTCCCAGTGGTCGGGTCATGTGAGGCTCAACCCAAAATCCTGAGATTATTTAGTGTCATGCTCCAGTAACTGAGCTAGCTGGGGCACATAAAGTAGGTGTAAAGCAATATATAAGAATTAGAACTATGTTAATCGCTTCCTTATATGCATGACAATGTTATACCTGGTATACATAAGTGTTGATCTATCCAACCTCTTAATACAGTATTTATTAAGACCTAATTACATCACAATTATCTAATGTCATTTTAAATAATATTTAGACATATGTCCCTCTGACTTTGTTTGTACAAAGATGCTGAGTTTTATCAGAAATTCATATAGTACTTTGAATGACTTTGAGGAAAATGGTTTGAGTAAAAGCAGAACATCATTCAGTAAAATGTGTCTTAATTGTCTCTCTTATGGTGCCATTTAGTGTGTCTGTCACTGCCTGATTACAAACAGTCTCTTCATGGCAACAGCCTGGAACTGTGTGGCCTTTGTCATGCTTCAAATGCTATTAAATCCCTGTCCAGTATCAAAAGCCTGAAAAGAGTTCTGTTTAATAAGACCAACAGAAGCAGGCCATGCTCCACTTAAAAATGTTTAAAGATACGTTAAAATATATATACTGCTTAATAATTCATACAGATGTTGAAATATATTCAGACCCTTTTATTCTTTATTATGCTTTATTATTGAAGCACTCTGGTCAGTAATCTACACACAATAAATAAGCCATAATGATAAAGTAGATTTAACCAAATTATTAAAAATCTGGAAAATCTAAAAAAATCTCATATTTAGATAAGTATTCAGAACCTGGCCTCAAGCACGTAAAATCGGGTTTGAGTACATCCAGATTGCTTTGATTAACTTGAGATGTCTCTAGAACTTAACTGTATTTGAGACATGATTTAGAAGGTCCCACCAACCATACTGCATGTCAGACCAAAAAGCAAGCCATGAAGTTCCAGGAACTCCCCACAGACCTCCATGATCAAATGATGTCCAAACAAAGATCAGGCCACAGCCAAACATCTATTTCCAATTTCTAATGAATTTTCCCAGTTGCACAGCGGACCAGCCAAACTTTGTATCAGAGCTACAGTGACCATGTCTATGGAGGTGAACATGAATCCAGTGGCCAGTCTAACAGAGATTCTCCCCTGCAGGGATAAGAGAACCTGCTGAAAGGACAGACATCATGAGTGAGAACTCATGAGTGGCATATAGCAAGCACTTATAAGGCCTGTGATGTGATGAGCAGATGTATGCATGCTCATCAGCTTCCCTATAAAGCATAGTGGTGGGAGCATCACGCTAAGGGGTGCTTTCAGTAGCAAGGAGATGATATGTTGATGATAAAAAAATGTTGAATTATTTAACAGATCTTCAAAAACAGTAGCCTTTTATTTTCAGGAACACTACAACATCCTGGTCATAGTCACAATGGATTCACAGATTGTCCTGGGAACACTTGGCAACTTCTAGTATGTTTCTGACAATGAAAGGATGCCAATGTAGAAAGTTAATTTTTTTCTTTGAATTATTTGACCATTTAAGACCATTCTGATATATTTAGAATTCAGGGTAAATATAAAATGTAACTGTTAAATAGCTTTAAAATATTATGAAAATATTAAATGGAATTATTAAATGGATATCATAAATGTAAGTATATAACTTAAATGTTTCATTTATATGCTAATTTCCCCCACAACCTCAAAGTGTGCATCACACAGTGCCTGTAGGACTGCCAAGTTTACACCATACTGTGCTAGTTTTAGAAAAAAGAAAGGGTGTAAAAAGCATGTCCACTAATGGCACTTTTAGACTGATTTAAAAGAAGAAGAAGAAAATTTTGTTATATATATATATATATATATATATATAAGAGCTTTTGCTGTTTAACCCTAAATTTCTGGGTTTGATCCTGTGTTCAGGTGACTGTTTGATGGTTAATTGTATTTTTTTCCCTTCTATCCTCCTGTAGATCAATAAAATGGATCCATCTTTAGTAGTGGCAGCTCGTCCATTGAGGTAAGGGAGAACTGTCCTCCCTAAAATTTCAGAGAAAAATAATTACATGTATTATATTAAGGTAATCTGTTAAACTACTTATAAAAATACTGTTTAATCTGTTTGAAATTCTCTCACTGTGTCAATATACAGACAGCAACCTCTACTGCAACTGAAAATTACTCTATGGAGGTCTAACCTCCCCAAGCCTTCCATTAATGTCCATCATAAATGATCATTAACCCAGTGGCTTGTAAGCCCCGGAGTTTAACATGGGGTTAAAAGTAGCAAAGGAGGATGAACCTCTTTAGCTGGGTTTAACCAGAAACCCTAGATTTAGTGCATAGCTTCAGTGACCAGCAGATGACATGGCACCCCAAACCGTCACTGACTGTGAAAACTTTACACTGGACCTCAAGCAATTCTGGATTCTGTGCTTCTCCTCTCTTCCTTCACAATGCAAAATTTACTTTCATCAGAGAACATAACTTTGGACCACTCAGCAGCAGTCCAGTCCTTTTTGTCTTTATCTTAGGTGAGACGCTTCTGACGCTGTCTCTTGTTCAAGAGTGGCTTGAACCAAGAAATGTGACAGCTGAAACCAATGTCTTGCATACATCTGTCCATGGTGGTTCTTGAAGCACTGACTCCAGCTGCAGTCCAGTCTTTGTGAATCTCCCCCACATTTTTGAATG
>JAOVVF010000051.1:13656578-13692683 GCA_028565595.1 Duopalatinus emarginatus | reverse complement strand
CACTCAAGCAAGCAGGAGGCCTCAGAAATTCCTCAGGCCAGGCCCCTGATTAGCCCATACTTCATAGAGACACCACAGGTTCATTTAAAGAGAAACATATAATTCACTGAGCGCTTCATTCACTACCCTAAAGAGTCATTATATAAAGTACTTCTACACTAACTCACATTCAGTCCACAGTCGTTTATCCTGGTCTGGATGGCAATAGATTTATAGCATATCCTGCTAACACTGGATATGACGTAGGAATATACCCTAGATGGGACACCATTCACACACATATTCACATACTCTTTCTCACCTAAGGGCTATTTATCTTAGCTAATCCACCTACTGACTTTAGAGTCATCAGAGGTGGAAGGAAACTCTACACACACAGAATCCCTGGAGCTGTAAGATGGCTACGCTACCTGCTTTACCACCTTGCTGACCAAACGGTTTCTTTCGATGGGCTCTTATTTTACGATAAACTATGGCCTTGTGTGCTCTATTGCTTTTCTACAACAGTTGGGAAAATAAATAAAGTAATAAAAAAATTGAGCCATGAATGTGGTGTTTAATACGTTTTAATGTTAGCATTTCCTACTGCCAAATTATAGTTCTATAACAAGCAGCTTGTTGCTATGTAACAGTAACAATCTCCTCACTCACTGTACAGCCTACAGATCGTTTTCCAGCCCCTTACTTATACCCCGCAAATTAAACACCATTTCCCACTAGTAGTATTTTCCTGTCTCCTTGTTTTTGATATTGTGTACTCTTTTATTTTGTAATCTTAATTTAGTTTCCTTTAAGAATTCTGGTTTCGTTTTAAGTCAATCTTGTTTTCTTTTGCTAAGGGCTTTTACAATATTTGTATGCAACTGCATTCAGCGGAGTAACACAGTGTTTGTGAAAGAAATATGCTGTTACCATGAAATAACAGCATGGTTTGAATGCTCCTCAACCAGAAGCTTGTGCGCTTAGAACTAATTGTTGTATAAAACTTCTATACAACACACATATATGAGTTTGATATTTGTGTTTGTGCTTTAAAAGTGCTGCTCATTCTGCTATTTGCAAAATCAGCACTTTTTGCCATTTTCTATAACGATATCTTGGACACTATAATGTTTCCTGTGCTTTACTGTAGCTTCAGTGCAAACTAAAAAGAAATCCAATTAAAGATACCAATCATTGTGGATAACTGACTTAACTGGATTAAAGGAACCATTCAATCATTACTTGAAATTAAGAGATATTTAACCAAATTGTGAAATCAAAAGTGTTTATGTAGGGTCAGCCTATCTAACATCACTGCAGTAAGTCTGGTTTTGAGCAGACGCTGAATGATGTAATGGCAGATGCGCAGCTGACTTTAAATTGGCTATAGATTTCTTCTACCAAGCTTCTCTCTCTCTCTCTCTCTCTCTCTCTCTCTCTCTCTCTCTCTCTCTCACTTACTCACTCATTCTCTCTCACACAGATATTAAATTATAGATCACATGCAGCTTCCAGGGAGATGGGGAATTAAAGGGCAATATGGACATGCCCAAGGACGTTTTTGCTTTCTGTATGCTGACAGTAATTGCATTTCACCAAAAAGAACACACAACCAAACACTTGTACCTGAGATTTAAAGATTAGCTTGAAATTTAGTGCAAAAGTGTGTGTATGGTGTCAAGACCAAGATTTGTGACACCAACTGGCTTCATGTGAGGAAAAATATTTATCTCAAGAGTAAGATGTAAGTGTGTGTATGCATGTATGTGTGTATGCATGTTTTAAAGCTGCTACAGCACTGAGGACTGTAACTTTCCTTGCACAGTACATTATGAAGAAGACTTGAGTTTAGTCTCGACGGCTTCATGGTCCTCAGGGTGAAAATATATTATAAAGCCATAACTACCCTCACAGACACTTTAACACCAGCAACTACTTATTTACACATACTGCACGCAGCAATAAAACACATAATTACCCTCATAAATATATCCCTTCTCAAGGTACTATATGTCTATCTATCTGATTCATACCTTAAAAAAATGAAACAAACTGTATTTTTATAATGCACTGTGTCGCCTCTATTGAGGCGTGCACTTTCTGTCTGTACACACATGCACAGACACATGCTCTCACTTTGATTTGTGCTCACAAAAACTGACTGGTTTGTTATATAGATTCCTAAGAATAAACATTTCCTGTGAGACTCTGGGTCTGGAACATTTCCATTATCTAACATTTTAATGGCTTTACAGTTGCTGCAAGCATGATTGCTACATGCTTTCCTACTAGGAATATATATTTAAAAGTATGGGGTCTAACAGGCCCTGTCTCTTATATGTAGCATCATTTACTGGTAAGATTGACAACAGCATGTGCTAGTAAAACGCGCGTGTGTGGATATTTTGCAAGGCTACGTGTACCAATGTATCAAAGCAAATGCCACATCAATCCTGTTTCATAATTATAGTTTTTTGAAATGGTAGATCAAAAATCAATTTTAGCCTGTAAGTAGTTATTTTGTAAATACTGATTTTGGCCAGCAGAATGAAAGTATAAAAATAATCAGATGTTTTCTATAATGCAGATGATCAGTAAACAAGCACTGTGTTTGTAAAGCCTTATAATAGATTATGTAAATAAAATCCATCATTGAATTTATGTGAACATAAATTACTATGCAAATGACATGTCTAACTGTTTTACCTAGGCTGTGGTGAAAATAAATTCTGCCAACTTGCACACTGCAACACTGTTTTTTTGGGATGTCAAATAAAATTTCTGTTCTCAGAAGGTCATGAATTGCAGATATAACATTAACTTTACCCTTTTATAAAATTCACTAAAACATTTCTGCAACTGTGCCCAATGATCTGTGCTGACATCCCAGCACTTTGACGTTCAGGAAGGTGAGAGTGTGTGAGGCTGATGAGCTTTCCTCCTCTGTGAACCACATGGTGGTAAAGGAACTGTACAAGTGTAAGCGTGGAAAGCATATCCCCCATGACTCATTCCTCTCTAACACACATACAAGTTTCAACACGAAAGTTGTTCAAGTGTGGTAGTTCCCCAGAGATGTAACTGGAGGAGTCCACCTACAGTGTATAATTCTTCAATTCTTCTAAAATTCTTGACTGTGCTGTACACAATCAATTGTCTGTTTAACTTACCCAGAACGACCTCCACGTTCCAAACCAGATTTGATTCAAAGTGGCACACTCCAGAGAAACTTGAAGCTTTCCTTGTAGCTGTTAATAATCTTCCTGCTTCTGACTCAGACAAACTGTCAATGTTCAGCGCCTTTCAACAGTGTCATTTATGTGACTCTCCTGTCCATCCACACAAGTCTTGGAATTAGTGACCAAACATGGTTTGCTCCATACCTGAAGGCACAGTCATATCAGGTGACATAATGTGGACACCAGTGTGCCATGGTTTTTTTTTTATGCCACTGATATGCTGATGACACCCAACTCATCCTTTTACTTCCCTCCTGGTATGTCTGGCAGATCTCATCATGGATGGCAACTTACCAACTGAAACTAAGTCCCAGTAAGACTGAGCTGCTGTATATACCTGGAGATGCATCCCCCATATCAGGATCTCTTGTAATCTCCCGGGAGAACTCTCAGATCACACCATCATGCAAGAGTGAGGTTGTTCTGGACAACCAAATATCCTTCTCACCTCACACAGCTATTCTGATTTGATCATGTATCTTAAGGTTTCTTTCAAAATCGGTAAGGAATCATGGCCATTTCTATTCACAGAGGCCACTGGTGGAGTCCACATGGAGCAGATCCCCTTTATGTCACCTGATGTGCCTTTAGGTATGAAGCAGACCATGTTGTGTCACTAATTCCAAGACTTGTGAGGATAGAAAGGAGAGTCACATCAGTTCCTTGTCTTCAGAAGGTTTGACTACTGCAACTAACCACCTGGCAGCTCTTCCCCTTCATGACATCTGATCCTTGCATCTGACAAAGAATATAGCTGCAAGCCTCCCCATGTTCTTTCCATCACCCAAATACTGCATTCTGTTCACTGGCTTTGTGCTTGCATCAAATACAAAACACTGATGCCTACATACAAAGCCAAAATGGACCAGTACCCACCTAGCTAAAGACACTTATGACACCTTGATCTCTTTGAGTCTTAGACATAGCTTGACCCACCAGTCCTTGGAGTACAAGGAAGACAAGACATGTCTTTGAAATGGCGTCCAGGTGGTGGAATGGACTTGTGCTGTCTGTCTGAACATCTGCGTCTCTACTATTACTAACTTCTGTCTAACTTGGTGGAATTTGTAGAACTACTGATCTAGCACAAGTTCATGTTTCTGATGGGGACTACAAAGCAATTTTCTGTCACTGAAATAGGATTTACAGCTAAATGCTGTAAATATAAATGTAAATTTACCCATTCATAAAATTCACCTCTAGAATGGTTGTGGCTTTGAACACAAAAGCTGTTCACTCATTGCTAAAATGTGGTAGTTCTCCAGACAAGTAGATTTTAACTGTAGGAGTTCACATCATCTTTCTCTATTTATCTCTCCCTCTTCACCCTAAGTTATAAAAGGTCACCCTTTAACATCCCTGTGCTTGATACAGTACACAGAAAAGCACTTGATGTTTGCCTGTGTTTAACCTGCGGTCTGCAGGGTTCACACAGATAAGTGTCAGCTCCATTAATAATTCTGTCAGCAAAAGTCCTTCTGTGTTAAGAGGGTATGCCAACTTTAAATGAAATATCAATTCAGACTAAGTTAAAGTATTTTTTTTTTTCATGCCAACAACTACTACCTCTCATATCAGCACTCTGGCAATGAACCCTAGTTAAATGATGAAGCAACTTTCCTTCATCATGCAACTTTTCTCCATCAGCTCAAATGCAGGACAACAGAACAGCACTAGCCAACTCCTTGGAAATGTTAGTTAATGTGAAGGTAAGTGCATCTCAAGCAGCATTATCGGGAGATTTCCTAGTTTTACCCCAACTGGTCAAGCTGAGACGTTCTATGTCTGAACATCAGACCTAGCAGGCTGCTTGTATCTTAGCCAATCTAGGTAGTGTTTTCTATTTTGGTCAGATCTGAACAACTATGAACGCTACATTGGTAAAATGGTATAAAAAGATTGCTGCTTCTGTAGCATCTCTTGTTCACAGGTCTCCGCATTATCTCTTGGAACAGATCCAATCCAAATGGGTGATTGAATAGATTTTTTTATTTAAAATATGACTAGCAAAAGAAATCCATTAAAATCTAACTAGGCCCAATGCATGGCGGAAATTTACTGCCTGTAGATCTATAGGGTCATTATGGGGTCTTAATTCAGCTTGTTTGACTGTGCATGGGTAGCTATTTCTAAAACCTTGCATTAAATTGGTACACATCCCAATGGTGTGTGTATAACTAGCTTTGAGTTGCCAGTATTCTAAAAAGTTGGTAATTATTAACGACACTGTTCAAAGACTTATAGGTAACTATGCAGGAACTCCGGGTAGTTCTACATTAACATCGATCTTATTCATATAATGATCATCTTAGTCATCTGTGGTGTCAATCAAAAAGGGCAGTGTTAGAAAAAAAAAGTGCAGTACATAAGGAATGTTTTTGCGTGTGAAATGTGTGCTTAAATAAAACAAAAATTTGTTTATTGTCATGAAGGGTGCCATATGCTCAAATGTTTAAATCCATTAAAACATGAGTCAAATGAAACAGAAAAAAAATGTACTTCTGCTATACAACACAGTTCTGCAGAAGTATGTGTACAAATTGTGTGGTATATTTACAGCACATATTGTATAGGTATGTATCTGGTAGGTCACCCGAAAGAAAAAAACCCTACTTTAAATATTCTTGTTTGCTTACTATTATGTTTCTGCCAAGGTAACTGAAATCCACAGCAGAGAACCTCAAAACAGTATGCATTAAGAGAAAAAAATTCTGACAGAACCGACTGAGAGAAATTAACTAGTAAAACAACATTTCAAAACACACAGTGTTAGCTGTCTGATTTGCGCCATTTACTCCCCCATGCCCTGGCATCTTTGAGTTTTGTGACAATTATATAGCTCTTTCTCTAAAGCCCTCCAACACTGGATCAAAGCCTATAATTGTGTCTGGTTGTGAATTGCCACTGTGTCGTTATGATGCTGTGAAATCAAGGGTAACCCAGCGTTAAGATAATGTGTACTCTTTCAGTGGGATAGAGAGAGAATGAATTAGCACATTTGCTCTCTGGGTCCAGGCCACTCTAGAATGGAAATGAGCCATGAATTATGTGATTTGTTGGATGATCCCTGACACCTTCCATGCATCGGTCCACTGCAGCATACAGTCTTTCTACAAACAGCCTGCTCAAAGCACCCCTTATGCTCCCACATTAGTGATGCACAATAGTAGGTAGTATCACTCATAGGAACAAACGACTTTGTAAGGTTTTCCATGGCTGCACTTTTGGTCTTACAAAAAATTAAGGTAGATGTAACACTAATGTGGCATGTGCTGCAATCACTATGGGAGTGGCGTTCATTATTCCTACAAAATACATACATGTGAACATATCTGCGAATGCATGTGTGTAAGACTGGCACAGAAAGCAGTAGTACATTATGCTGCACAGCTGTGCCTGGATTACAAATGCCTGCATATTAGTCGTCTATATCAAATGGCTCGTTCTGCTTCTGCCCCAGAATCCAACCCACGAGTCTAAGCTCTCATCACTGCATTGGCTGGCTGGAAAGGGCTCATAACAACTGCAGGCACCTGTTATAATAATAGCATGCTGATTATCATTACCACCTCCCCCACCGTGGCAGGCATAACATCAAAGATGATTTTTAATCCAGCTATAGCACCAATAATTATTTCCAGTAGTTTACTCATATATGTATATACCATACACGACATTATTAGGGCTATATCAGAGATACTGCATTGCAGCCAATTTTTGCTGCCAGTCATCACTCGTTCCTAGGGTGACGTGTTTTGCTGAGAAAATATTTTAACAATTAATAACCTTTATACAACCAAAAGGGAATAAATGTCTAAATTAAGGGGGAAAAGTGGCCGTATTTGGTTTCTAAGCAGAATTACCATGAGACCCTCAGAGGCTCAAAGATTTGATTAAGTTATGTACACAATTAAAACTATAACAAAAGCAATTTAAATATATATTTAATTCCCAGCAGCCATCAGCAGGTCCATGTTTGCTGTATATTTTTTTATTCTTATTATTACATACCTTAGAATGATGTTTCATTGATTTACTAATTTACAGTGGCAATTAAACAGCTGGATAATATCTGAGTAATATGCAAATTTTATTTTCAGTGAGTACGTTGTTAGCACTATATAATAACACTAAATATTAGTTTATATTAGTCATGTGACTTTTCATGCAACCTACATGAAAATGTATGAAATCAAGACAGCAGCTCTCTAAATGTGACTGCTGACATAAAAAAATGGTTAATTCAAACTCAGCAACTGCATTGCTTGAATCTCAGCATCCAAATTGGCTTCATTTGTTTTTCATTTATTCTGAATAATTAGAATATTATTTCCCCCTGAATGAGATTGTCTCGGATTATGAGCAGAGAATCCATTTTTTTTTGTTCAGTTTCTGAAATGGTGCTTTGAAGTTGTTACTTTAAGAGCAAGGCCTTACCTAAGCAATCAGCCTGTGTACAACAAGCTGTTTGTGAAAGCTGTCACTGCCTTTCTTTCCCACAGTAGTGAACTGTTACTAAGCTCAAAGTGTTATGCATTTCATTCGAACCACTCTTTGGCATCCTGACTGTAGCACCATAAAGAAGCTGCAGGAATCTCAAAGGGCTTTTTTTTTGTCATCATAGCAAAAAAAACTAGATATAAGCTAAACACAGCATATATTTTAGAATCGTTGTGATAATGGGCACAGATGGTAATGTGACACAATGTAAAAATGGAGCTAAGTTTGAATAAATATTATAAATCAGTGTGTGTGATTAAGGTGCGGTTAAAATCCAATACGTTCAGCTACTTTCTTTTTTTTTTAGAAGCCAACTTGTTTGCATAATTACATGTGGGTTACAAATTTAAGTGTAGCAATAACCAGCTGATTAAACCAAATTTTATATCTCTTTAACCAGAGTTTACATTAATATGTATATATATTTATATGTTAAATATATTTTTATTAAAGCGTAAAATCCACAGCAATCTCATTTTAAAACATGGAAGGGCTTTAATATACAGATACACTGTACATACAGAGATATAAAGGCAATAAAGAAAAGTATGTAGGAGGTAAATAAAGAATATATAATGTCAACACTGTTTCCAGCCATAACGCTCCTGTAGTCGGCAGTTTGTGCTTGCAATTAAGAGTACATTTTACATGCAAAATTCTCAGTGTTTTTACCTTTACTGAGGTATTGAATGCTCTTTGGTCACTTTTTGTAAAAAAAAACACAATCGCTGCCACATCTGTTTTTAACAAATTGCTCCATATCCAGAGAGAATTAAAGTCCTGTATCCGAGATCTTGACTGAGATAATCTACTTCATACCAGCTCCACTCCAGACAAAAACTATTTTACACTTTCGTTTTATCTAGAACGTAGGCATATACATACAGTTATTAAATGTTTTGACCATGTTAAGAATATGTTCGGAGAACCAGAATGAGTCTCATTTTTGTAACTAAAATGGGTTTGAATATCTGAATGTTATGACAGTCACGCAGCGTTTTACACCCTCCACCCACACCAGAGCATCACATTAATTATAGCTAGAAAAATAGCAACAGCGAATTAAAGCAAAAATAAAATTCACATGCACGTAACCAAGATAGCAAAACAAAAGCAGTTAAGTAGTAAATTATATTTTCAATGGAGAATGCTTTGAATGTGTTGTAGAAGGGTAGCTATCCCTTTAAGTTTCATGCTGACTTGCTTCCGCAGCAGAAACAGCAGTGTGAGCTTTCACCTGTCACTGGGGCTTTAGTTATTAGTGAGGGGCTGACAACATCATGCTAATGCGTCACTATTCAGAACTGCCACACCTCCGTTATATATATACCTACACACACACACACTCACAGAAAGAGATCACATAAAACCCTAGACATTATGTCAAATTGGTGGTGATTCATAAGAAAGGCAGTACCAACATGGCACTTTCTTTTCTGCTGAACAGTGGAGACTTCTATTAATCAATTCATTATTCTCTTTATCTCTATAGAGAACTAGCCTTTACCTTATCTTAACCTTTACCTTCCACTTTATGTTCCCCTTTAACATCCTACATTTAAGTTTCATTGCCAAGGAGCACAGAATTACAAGAGTTTCATTCAAGTACTCATTGTGTGACAAAAGGAACAAGCTGACCCCTGAAGTCACACACTTATTAAAACGAAAATCCCTTAGAGTGTTAAAACATTCATGGACAGCCATTAGCTTTAATAGACAGCTCTTGGTTCACTGCATCATAGACCTTTTGAAAAGAAGACCAAACCTAAAAAAAATGCACTTGTCTAATGCATCATGTTTAATCTTAAAAAAAAAATTCTGCAAGGCATTAAAGCCCTGAAGTCTTACTTGTGCCCCAGTCATTGACTGTTTAGGTAGTCTAATGATACAATGATATTCCTTAGGGAGGCATTTTCTTGGCCTTTACTTCTGCTGTCAATCAAGCATGCACCAAAGCACAGTAAATCCCAAATATAGCATCAAAGCCTCCATTTAAGCCTCATTAGCAAACACACTGTCGCCAAGATCAAGTGCTGCTCCTACACCTTAGCGGTTAAGCCAAACGATTTACAAGATCTTTCAGGCAAAATGTACCCGGCATTCTATAGACAAAATACTGAAAGTCCTGCAAATCTTCTCTGTGTCTTTCTCAGAATTATTGCTACCTGCATTTTATTTGTCTATAAAGTGTACACATTATGGTTATAGAACCACTGAGGCATAAAATATGATCAGCCAGGCATCATTGTGTAAAATGCTTTAAAAACAGTGATTTTACAGGGTTTTATTTCACCCTCCAAATATGTCAGTTTGTTAATTTGAGTTTGCACAGATTGAATCTTGACCACATTAGCTTCAACCCCAGAAGAGAGCAGATTATAGCCTGTATTTAACCCAGACTTTATGCGGATCACAGTTTCCCTTTCTACACTGAAATTAAGGGGATTGTCAGTGTTGATGAATGTTGATAATACTTGTGTCCCTTTTTCTGTTTTAGAAATACTGTTCATACATGTGCTACAGCCAATGCATGGTAGCAACGCTCTGTATTTTCTTACAACTGAATCTGGCAGTTAAATGCATTTGGAGGAATGGAAAGGACTGGCATTCTTCCATCCCATAGAGAACGACTGAATATCATCTCTTGGACTCTTTACCATTTATTCCCATGAATCACTGTGATTTAACACCTAACAACAGAGTGGAAACTTGGAAGCCTGACTAAATATATTCTAAAAAACATTTTTTTTTTTTGACAATATTGCAGTGACATTGCCCTCCCTGTCTTTGTGTAGTCTGCTCACATTGGCCAGTTGTTTTTTTTTTTTTTATAAACTTAACATATGCAGTTCGCTTCATTAACCTGTTCTGTTCAATATTTCTGTTCATTACTGCTTACAAAATACATATTACAACATACTACAATTTATTTATACATATGCTGGCTCAATCCCCATACCACAAAGACACAACTGAAGTGTGCTTGAGCAAAACACTTACCCTCAACTGCTCCCTGCCTGCCTCCTGCTCTTGGCAATTGTGTTCATTGCCCACTAGTGTTTGCATTTACTACTATGTGTGTTTTACACACTAGGTCAAATTTCTCCAAGTACAAGTACAGTGCGTCAAACACTTTATTTTCATGTTTCATTTTCACATTGTGTTACCTACATTACCTTTTGGTGGTCGAGTGTCCCTGGCTCAATCATAAGATTAGATTACTTAATGCATGGGTTTTTCTCCAGGTTCTGTGTTTTCCTACCGGTGTATGTACCCAGCAATGTCCACAGTGTATGTCATGAGTTTTGCCAAGTATTCTTAGGAAAAATATCTCAGAAAGCCAAACATGAAGACAAACCAATCATTCAAGAAATCTTGAAACAGCATAAGCAAATATATGTTATGGTAAAGCTGCTTTCTGTCCTGACTCTAACCCTAACCTCATTAATGAAGGGCTGATCTTTTGGCTCTTTGCCTCTCTTTATCTTTGTTTTGAAAAACACTTTCCTTATGGGACCAGTCAAAGAAGATGAAAATGATCAGATTTATGATGATCAGATGATTAAATATAAAAGTATATCTTGGTGGGAACCACACACACACACACACACACACACACACACACACACTTTCAGAAAGTGCAAGTGAAGGACAAAAGGAAAGGTTGGCATCAGTTCAACTCTGATTGAATAGTGGGGTTATTATCAGAACTGCTCACAGTGGACAGGCCTCTCACTGCAGCTATTACACAGTTCATTCCCCTGAACATCTACATGGTCTACACCTTGAATTGCCTGAAAAGCAGTGCTCTACAATAAAAAAAAAAACAATGTTGCTCTAGCTGACCTGGCCTTCTCCCCGTCTTCCTCTCTTCCTGTCTTTCTCTAGAACAAACATCCACACAAACTGTTGCTTCCTCCATTCGGCTCCACTCTAATCCTCAGATTTCAGTGTTGGACAGCTCCCTGTCTGCCAAAGTACTTCAGTGTTCCATTGTTTCAGTCCCAGTGTCATTAGACAGCTCTCCTCATATTTACAGCCCTTGGCAAGAAAAAGCTTTTCCTCTTTCCCTGCCGATGCTGACAAGCTTAATGTTTACACACTGTGGTTAGTGAAAGCAGGTCAGAAAATATGGTGATACTGAAGACTCAGAAATGCATTTTAAATGCGCAATTAACCTAGTCTGTTATTATCACTATTGTCTCTAAGGGTATATTTGTTACAGGGTGCTAAACTTTTATTAGTAATTCTTCTCTTATACTTATTGCTGTATAATGAGGATACCAACACAGTGCACTAGAATAAAACAATTGGGTTGTTTATTCATTGTTTTCATTATTTAGATTTCTGAACTTTACCTTTTTGTTTGCTTTTTAAGCTATTAGACACTGTGCCAGAACACGATTCATTACAGCAATTCTGCAATTTAGCTGTAGCCAGCAGCTTGCACTGTGGTGGTCTCACAGCCATCACGACTATGTATGTGTGGTGTGTGGGTGTGTGACAGAGAGAGAGAGAGAAATAGAGGGAGGCAGATACACATTGTGTACTTTTTTTTAAGCGAGATGACTGACAGAGAAGAGAAACAAACGTAGAACCAGACAAGGAGGGGAGATGGAGAAAGACAGTCAGAAGGAGGCTGGGAAATAGGAGGGGGAAGAAAGTACAGATAAGAGACCTTCCTTGTTAGAAGAATGAGGAAGTCTTTAGAGAATAAAAGAGAGACAGTAGAGACACAGGAAGTGAGCGGATCCACTTTACTCAGCGCAAAGCCTTAGGGCACTAAATGGAAAGTGACATTTTAAACAGTATGCATAATGAATAAGGGCTAGCAATGAGAAAAACACTACTGAGGAACAGCCGCTCTGCTGCCATCTTAGGAGCAGCACAGATGCACACACTGCCAGACCTAAACTCTCTAGTACAGACAATGAGCATTTCGACAAATATGCCAGGAGATTTGTTTGAGAGCAGCTGCTACAATGATAACGGCACTGAAATCAACGTGAACTATGGCATTACTGTGCATTAAAAATGTGTGTGAAAGCCCAGCACCATCATGAGAGCTACCTACAGCCATGACGAATAAAGAATCACACACTAGTAGAAATCATGCAGGTTTATTATTATTTTTAGTTTTTTTTTTTATATTTCAGTCAGCAGAGTCCAGACGTTCTTCCAAATCGGCAGGGGGTGACACAGAGCAGCTGAAGACAGAGGTTGTTCAGTTTATCCCTTTGCAGTTGAGCTTACCACACAACAACCGGCACATGGAGGGGCACTGTCAAGTCTAATCCTCTTAAAAGTAGATATACAGGCTGTCAGGCCTGGTGCATATTACCATATATCACCAACTGCACAGTACGGCCCAGACTTAAGCTTCTGAAATGGATGTGATGAGAGAACAGACAGAAATGAAATGGAAACATAAACAGATAAAAATGTCCTGTCATGGACTCTATACCTCAATATGCCAGAGAAGGAAAAACGGTGCTTGAAGAAAGCTATGACAGCACAACTATATGTGCAAACCTCTTGGTCACAGGGAAGGTAAAAGAAAGACATAGAAAAAGAGATAGACAGAATGTTGTGACAAGAGAACTAGACATAGTGACAGACCAAAGGTGAGCATTGGAAGGGGGTATCTGTCTTCTAGTTTGAGCCAATGTCATCCTCTCTCTAATCCATCAGGAAGAGACAGAGAGGGCATAGTGGGGATGGGAATAAGACAGCAAAGAAATAAGTGAGTCAGGGAGAACTTTAATGCGTTCGTGTATAAAATTTTCAAGACCCCTGCATTAATCTGCTGCCTCTCTGTGGCCACACGGAGGAAAGGAGGCTCAAGCTTTACCTGCCTTTTGCTAATAGTACACCATTTAGAGACAAGGCAAGACTTTCTTCCATTAACTTGATGATGAAGTGGAAGGGGCATAAGGATGAGCAACGATCTGTTTATTAATGACAGACTGGCATGCTGCTGTTTGTCTGATTAACATGCTTAGTTCCCCTGTGTACTGTAAATGCAAAGAGGCTGAATAATGGGATCAGTTTGGGATGTGTAATGAGAGCTCACCCCATGAGCCCAAAGCCCACACCCACTGTAATAATGCACAGTGGCACAGGCCTGGAGGGGTGCAGTAGTTAATCTTGGCTACCATATCCACAGCTGCCCCATCTGGACAAGCAGACACTACACATACACACACACAGTCACATATACCAGCTGACCAGCTGTTGTTGATAACAACATGAGGCTAGGCTATTTTACATCACATGCCCAGCATTTGCTCAATTTGACCTGGGTCTGGTTTGGAGGAGGGGCAAGTCTAGTCTAGTTGCTCCAAGCACACTATCACTCAAACCTAGGACAGGTTACAGATTGGTATGCCACTGTATTTGATGATAACCCTAGATGATGAACTTTATAACACCAATTCTATATATACTGGCTTTACATAATTAACATGGCTATATGGCTTTCTACTGCATTGTCCACATTTGCTATTTCTTTATCCTAGTCAGGGTTTGCTGGATCCAATCTTTATCCTAGGAACACACACAGCAAGACAGCAAGTGATACACCATAAATGGGACACCAGTCTATGGCAGAGCATTGCACAGAAACATTCAACCAAGGGAAATATAACACAGCCAATTCACCTGCCAGCATGTGTTTGGGAGGTGAAACGAAACTGGAGTACCCAGAGGAATCCCACATGGACTCTCTGCTGCACCACAGAGCGGCACGACTCAGCGAATTCTTGCTCATCTATTTCGCTCTCCAAAGTTCAGATTGTTAGTAATCAAATTCATCTGATGAACTTAGGAATTAGCTGGAGGTATTTGTACTGATGGGAAAAGGTAACAGGTTGGCTAGTCAGCACATTGTGGTTGCACTCGTGCCTTACCTACTGTATTTAAGCAGTGCAGTATAATACAGTAGTGCTAAGGTTATGACCAAATGTTTGTGGACACATGACCATCACATTCATAACTTTCAAGTCTTGACTACCCTTTCCTGTCGAATTATAATCACCCCCATTCTTCTCTAAAAGCTTGACTGTGACTGTGGGGCTTTTCTAATGCAGTAGTAGCAGAGTACTAGTGTGGTCAGGCACTAATGTTGGGTGAGGAGGCCTGGGGTGCACTCTAGTTCATACCAACGCAGTTGAGTGGGGTTGAGGTCAGGTTTCTGTGTAGTCTATTCAGCTTCTACAACACCAACCTTGGTAAGTCATCACTTTGTGCCATTCTAGGGTCTGCTTTTTAAGAAATTTATAGATTAATCTTTTATAGCTGCCTACCTCTGACAGTAGGCAATTCACAAATTTACATTAATGTGTTCATTAACTGCTGTAACTGTTCATTTACAGGGATATGCCTGATGCTCTATATTAACAGATTGAATAAATGTGAAATTACTGATGTGAAGCTGTCTGTGAGAAAACATTTCTTTAGCATTAATAGTAGGAGTCTCCAGTGTCAGCACTGAATAACAGTCACAGCAAAAGCCATCATTAATCAGGAAAGCTTTCAGGTCAGTGCGCTTTGTTCACTTTGTAGTGTAATGGAATGCATATACTATGAGTTTACTTGGGAGTTTAACCTGACTGTAAAACTGCAAGGTCTCAAGAGGAAAACACCAGCTCCCAGAATACATAGCGGCATAACAAGATGGCCATGCCCAATCCAGATACTTTGTTTTCCACCTGTTCTTAGGCTGTGTCCAAAATAGCATACTCCCATACTAGTTAGTATGCAAATCTAGTATGAGACACAATGTAGTGTGTCTGACTACTTAATGCGTATCAGATAGCATGCGAAATGTTCCCGGATGTCCTACTAGGTCGGGAGAGATTTGCTGGTATGCTCCCCCAGCAGACTATCCGAGTCTGACATATCCCGTAATTCACGGCAAGCAAACTGACAGCCCATTTTATTTGTAAACGAGATGGAGCGAGTTTATGATTATCTGTGTAGGCTGACCTGAGATAACGTTTTTTAATTACAAACAAAATTTAAAGTCAATTGAAATTGAAACTATAAATAATTGTGTGGGACTCAAGTGATGTGACGTCTTAGGTTAAAGGTTGTTGGTAAGATGGAGGATCAAGTGCATCTGTGGTGGTGTGCATACTAGAAGTGTGTACTGATTTAGCAGTTAAGTAGTATGTACTTGCTCCAAGCTAGTAGGTAGTATTCAAGTATGCCATTTCGGACGCAGCCTTAGTCCCCAGAGTTTTAGTTGCGTCCTTGATTATGTTCACCTGTTTTGCGTTAACCCTGTTTCTGCTTGCCTATTTAAACCCTGCTCTCTGTGTTCTTCACAGTGAAGTATCTGGCTTTCTGTGTGAGCCTATACCAAGCTGTTTTCTGAGTTTTGCAGTCCCAGTTTCTGGGTATCTTGTTCTGATTCTTGCCCCTAGTCCAGCCTCTGACAATCTGGTAAAGTAAAAAGTGAAAGTGAACTATTTTGCCTTACAGAAGGAATGTGACCTCCACATTTAACCCATCCGTGCAGTGAAACACACACACCAGTGAAACTTAGGGGGCAGTGAACACACTTGCCCGGAGCGGGGGGCAGCCCCAAACCACAGCACCCGGGGAGCAGTTAGGGGAGTCAGGTGCCTTGCTCAAGGGCACCTCAGTCCTGCCTTGCCCTTGGTGAGGATCGAACCCATGACCTTCCAGTCACGAGACCGTAGCTAGACCTTAACTCTGTTACAACAACCTTGAGCTTGGGTTGTGTTTCTCAGGATTGGTTTATTACTATTTTTTAAACACCTGCATTTGTGAAATTGTGGTGAGTGTCATAAAAACAAGCACCAAAAGCATTTACCCAAACAACAAATGAATGTTGTCATTTGTTCATTTCCCATTTCTTCCATTATTTTGTCATTTTATATTTTGATTAAAAATACAGCTTCAATTTCAAAAACTGTGGGAAAAAATGATAAATGTTTATTTTGTACTGATAAAATCACCCAAGGCATTATGGAAGAGCCATAAAAACTACTAAAATCATTTTAACAATGACTCTTTCTGGCTGGAAAATAATTGATCCAGGATGGCTAGATGCCTATAGGATGACAATAGTTTGGGTTTCCAGGACCCAGGTTAAACTGAAGATGTCTGTCGCAGTTCTGCTGCTATAGCCCTGAGATCTCATGCTTACCGGTGTTCACAAAAAGGCATAGCAGGCAGCTGCTAGCGAGTCTCTAAATTTGCATTTTGCTTTCCCTTATTGCTGAGAAGACTAGTCTGACAGCACACCTGAAAATAAGGCACTATGCATCACATCATGTAGGCCTTGCCCACACACTCAGCACTATGACATATTGCATCAAACTGCAGACGTCACACACATGCCCACCTGTTTGCACTCGCATCTGCCAAAGTTATGAATCATCCATCTTCTATACATAACTGTTTCATTAATCACATGAAACACGTGTTTCCACTTTCCCCCTCGAGTATGACCACAGACAGCTGTAGTATTTTTCATTTTTTTTGAGTACCCACTGCTTGCTTTAAAAATAAACTTCCTTCAGGCACTTCTAGTATTCCCTCCTACTGTGACTTCTAACTGCATAATCCAAACAGAGCTGTTCTGACAGAGAAAATCATCCATTGCCATAACCACTGTCACACTGCCTATTTTGCTCTTTCCATTCTGAAATGGCTGCAAGTCAGATACGCAAAACTCCGACCATATACCAAATACATCTCTGTCTGCTCAGCTCCCACTTGCTACCTATAAGACCCAGACAGACACTAGAAAAAAACATGTAAGCTGTTTTAATAAAAATGGATCCGGCTTTGAGAACGTAGAGCAGAGACAAGGAAGGGGAAATCCAATCGTCTCTCTGTGTGACCCTCAAGTCTACCTCTTCAATCTCTACTTAATCTTCATTATACCACTCACTCGACTGCCTGGCCTGGCTTATAGGAACAAGGGAGTACACAAAGGACACACCAGCAATCCACCTTCCCATATGGATTAAGAAGAGCCAGAAATTGAGAGATGCATGCCCACAGACGTATGAAATCATACAAGGAAGGTAAAGCTGTGAGTGTGACTGGTCTTGGCATAACTTCATTCTGCATGCTCAAATACATCTTATTATATCCCTACAGTGGCACAGAGCCTGCTAGGATCAAAGCTTTCATATCTAGCATTGGAGGGTCTGAGTGCACAGTCTGGCAAAGAGTTTTAAGCTGTTTAAGCGCTTCCATCCCTAATGAAGCTGTAGGACACACAACAAAAGTATGTGTGTGTGTGTGTGTGTGTGTGTGTGTGTGTGTGTGTGTGTGTGTGTGTGTGTGTGTGTGTGTGTGTGTGTGTTGGTTTTTTTAAGGAAAGGCTTGATCCTGAGTAAAGCCTAGAAGGAAATGACAAACACATGATTAAAGACACCACACAATACACAAGCCGCTAAAAACGTACAACAGTAAATAACTACAGTTACATATACAGAGAACAAAGGAGTCATTGGAGTGCCATGTCAAGCCAAGTTCTCCTAGTTCATGTCCAAATAAATACTTAAATACCAAGTTTCAAATGAGGATATAAATACCAAATTCTGGGCCGAGGACATCTACAGCATGTACTGTTTTGCAAAGTACATAAGGTGCTCACGGTGGAACAGTCAGTTGTACTGCAACCTCACAGCTCCAGAATCTTTGGTGCAATCTTGAGCTCAGTTTACTGTGTGGAATTTCACGTGTTCTGTGTGTGTGTGGTTTCCTCTGGGTTCTCTCATAAAAAAATTAGCAGTAGGTGGTGACTAATCTCAGTTGAACCGAGATGTAAATGAACATCTGGTAGAATATCTTATGGTAGTAAATGTCTTATGGTAGTATTGCCGCATACCCAGTGTTTCCAGGTGGCTCTAAATCCACCACAATCCTGACTGAAGAAAAATGAGCAAATGTTAAGGAGTTTAAGTATTATATTGGTTTAAGACCAAAGTAGTCCAGGTTACCTGACAGAGAGCCATATTAATGCCACTGTACACACGACCATCTTCTGCAATATCCGGTAAATAAGAAAATTGGGGGAAATTAAAGTTAATGGGCAAAAACAACAACAACAACAACAAAAATACATCCTACATTAATCATTTACCCTTTAACCCAAAGAAGCATATGGTATGAAAATAGCCTGGAACAGTCAGAGATATTTATCTCCTGCTTAATTGCTAACAGCCTCACTGTAATTTTTTGTCAAATGTATTAATTAGAACATACAGAAGTAAAAATAGCAACAAAGGAGAAGTGTCACATTAATGTTAGTATGACATAATGACTGTGGTGATCCACCATGACAATTTTGCCACTGCATATACAAACACACACATACACACACACACACACACACACACATACACGCACACACTCACACAGAGACTCGATTTGACTGCCTGTGTTCAAAATATATTATTTACATGCCAAAAAACATAAGAGGTTTTGCCAATTTTGTGTTATATAAACTGAATCAGCTTTGACTTGTTCGTCATTATTATTTTTATTAAGCTTTATGTCTGTATAATCATCCAAACAATTCACCTGCTTGGTCAATCAGCAAATTTTAAAAATTTCCATTAAAAAAATCCATATAACCTACTGTAATTTCCAACTAAAGCATAATTTGCTGTTGTCATTATTTTGAGCACATGTTTGAGCACAAACATCTGCTTTCTCGAATCTTTAAGTAATATATTGACATCTGGCTATAAGGCAAATGGGAAAGTGAAAGCAATAACCAAAATTTTCCAGGATAATGTCCAGAAAAGGTTATTAAATATAAAAGCCAGTAGAAAAATGGTCCCGATGCCAAAGCATCTACAAATAAAACAGCTATGGTACACAGAAATACAAGATTCATAGATATATAGGTGTGTAAAATAATGGCACCTAATGGTGCTTTTGTCATAAGCCACTGTAGATTTTGTACCTAATAAGTAACAGAACAGAAAAGCATTTGCCATATTGTCAGAGGACTGCATGCTCTAATCATGATGATGATGACCCTGATCTAGAGCCGAGAGAGCAAATTTGGCTGTGCTGTTCAGGTGGGAGGTGAAGTGTTACTCTCTTTCCCCTGTCAGTCATAGTTACACTAACCAGTGGTGGGCGACTGTGAGATCATGTTCTGTATGTTGAGGAGGGCAGAAAAATCCTTTGAGTGTTATACTGCCCAGCATGAGCTGTAGTTTAGAAAGATGTGGTTGGCTGGCTTCACTCCTCTTGGTAGAAGCATGTGATAGCTTTTACCCTCCACACTTGGCAGCAGTTTCATAAAAGCAGAGAGCTAGGTCAAGGGTGGGAATTGTTATTTGAGCAAAGTGGACAGAACACCAGGGGAACTTAACAAATATATAAAAATGTGTAAAACAAAACTTCATAATGATGTGTCATATTTATAACCATGAACTTATAATTAATGGTTAACATTAAAATCTAAAGTTGTTGCCAATTCAGCCATGTTAGTTGCTTGTCTTATACTATTGTAAGCAAGACTTTTTATGTAGCTAGACTCTAAATTCTACCTGACTTCTCTGATTTAGATTTATTTTCAGTATATTTCTGGTGAAGTTTCATACCAGTTCCTCTCACTGTGCTTGTATGTTCTTCTCAGCCTGCCTGTGACAGGTGTTTCATGAGCTGAGCGTTATTGTTCAACATGTACCTATCAATGATTGAATGCCAACATCAAACGGAAAGGGGGAGATGTTGAGGAGAGTAGTCTAGGCAGAAGATATATAATTCACAGATTGAGTAGCTGCCATTTTGACTCTCTAACACACAGGATACAAGTGTGCAGCTCTTAAATTATAACTGTGTTTTTAAGAGGAATTAAAATGATAGAAAAGAAGGTTTGACAAACTACAAAGGTACAGAAAAATACAAAGAAAGTGAGACACAATGACATAGGGCACTTTTCATCTCCAGGGGAGGGTTTACATCATCTCCCTGGAGAAGTCTTTTTCACCTTACCAGGATTACAACAGCAAGCCAGACTTTGCTGGTCCAGACAAAAGTGATGGCCTCTTTCTCACTCTGTACCTCAGGCAGACATAGTCTAACTCCATCTGAGTCACGTACGCACTTACATACACACATCTCATATGGCACACAGGCTCCCCCAATGGCATTATACATGAACAGTGCCCTGTTTACATAGGTACAAACATCCACATGATTGCAGCTCAAAATACAAGCTCTGTGATGCCTGCCTCCAACTGAAACAATGTAACTGGTGCTCCAGTGTTCTTTTCATATATTATTTATTTAATAAACCCTTTACCCTGACCCTGAACATATCTCAAGTAAAGATTTGTTGCTGCTTTTTGTTGCAAAAGCATATACATTGTGCCAAGTTACAGCATTTTGCTTTGTACAACTTTTTTTTAATTCAATAGCCACAATCTATCAAAATATCCCCTAATGAAAGCCCTGAAACACTTTGGACTGAAACACTAGACTGGATTTCTTTTCACTTTCAGTACAGCAAGGCGCTTATTTTGCATCTATTATTTCAAGCAAGTGCTTATTTAGGCTATTAGAGATACTTTCCCATTAAAACTGTAAAGCTGTAAACATGTCTATCTGAAATATGGAGGAAATCATATTTGTTGTTTGTGGTTGTACAAACCACTTTTTTTAAACCACCTGACCAAGTGATCAATAAGGCATCATTTGTGATTACAACCATAGGCAAGCACCATTGCATGGGTTGTATTTCAGTATTTGTATTACTTGTACTCTTATAAAACACATACTTTTTATTCCTCACATTTTTATTTAAACCTTCACAGTACAAATCTGAGGTGCTTTCTTTGTTTTCTAAGAAGAAATAATGTCATTTGAAAAAGCATACTGAGCTACTAATTTGCAGCCCTCAGCTGGCTCTGTTTAACCAAGTTACTCTGGTTACTTTGCTAATACCAGGTTAAACTCGCACAGATTCCAGAAGCTAACATAAATGTAGTCAATGCTAAAGATTGGTTGTTTACATAATATTTTACTTTCAGTTATTTACACACATGATACACACACATGTTATTTATACACATGATCTATATATGTTCTATGTATTAAGAATGTTCTTTCACTTGAGTTCCATCTCTGAAAGTGTAGAACAATGCAAATCTAGATTCAATGAAATCGCACTTGTATCTTACGAAAATTCTAAATAGTTTACTAGCAGTTAGCTGCTCTGTTAGCTGACACAATTCTGGGTTTGTAGTCAGGAGCAACTGATAAATAAATTTTTGAGAATATGACAATGCAAATAATACTTTGCTATTGAATGCTTGTACCCTCCTGCAGGGAAAGCTGGTTAGTTTGCTCATAGTGTCAGTGAACTATTTGTGATAGCAGGACGACATGAGGCTTAATCATGCAAATTCATAAATCCTGGCGTTTCCTTTATAAGCTCCCTGGTTAGAAATACACTTACCATTTAAAATATTACATTGTACAACTGTGCATTATTTAGGGTTTGTGTTTTCAGAGCATATGAGCACAAAAAAGGCATTTTGCTCTTTTCACTGACTAACAAAAGTAAAGGTTATGAAAGTTAGATCCTCCAGAACTTGGCCATAGTGAAAAAAGAAAAGCCATAACTCAGGCTGAACACAGCTGTCTGGCAACATCTAGACTCCCAATAGGTTTGTTGGTTGCTTCTATTAACTAGAGCAGCAGAGTGATGTGGTCCTGCATATCCCGCATCTCTCACTCTCTCCTACTCTAATTACTCCCACTTCTAACATGGTGGCACTCTGCTAAGAATGCACAAATCTCACTTCAATTCATCCTTCTATCACTGGGTAAATTGATACCGGAATCCAGGGGGCCCTGCGGGTGTGGAATTCGATAGAGGGGATCTAAGTGGCTGACATCAGATATGATGAACTGTAATCCCCTTGGCATCAGCTCAGCTGTGTGTAATACTGTCTTGCTATAACTATATTGGTCGTTACAGAAAAGGACATGAGATGCATTCATAATTTTAAAATGGGACAAGGGTCACAGAGTTTCATGAACGGCCATAAGCATCCAGGTTGCTGTGTCTTACATGCCTGTAATCTGGATAAATTACAGTACTTTCATAGATCACCATCAGCTGAGCAGGGCTGCAGTGCAGGCCTGTCAAAAGTGAACACTGAGGCTGTACTGCAGTACTTTACTGCACTCCTACTTTGGTTTCAGACCCTGACAGATACATCAATCCAGGCTTAAGTACCCAATTACCATAAGTGATGTAAGGTGAGTGTACATGCTGAACTCACTCTAGAGAAAAAAATCTGATGACAGAAAATACTTGAGGTTATAATGTTAAAGTAAGGGTTGGTAGCTTTTTTATACAGCTTAAGCAATAAAGGCTGACAAAAGCCAGCTAGTGCAGTTTTAGTTGAAAAAAAAATAGAACCTTAACATTCTGCTGCTCTTCTTGGCAATAGTGTCTTCTGTCAGGTTGCTAAAGGTGTGATTTCCAGGTACATTCAGAAAACATGTAGCCTTCTACACTCTAAAAAGATTCCTCCAGTACATCCTTCCTGGGACATCCTTTCCATATTTAAAATAAGGTTTCGTGAATTATATATGTTTCCTCCAACACACATTCCACATGTTTTCCTATCCGTGCATGAATATTTTAGTCTCTGCCGCACCAATGCCATGTATCCGAAATCTCTGCATTCCAGTGGACTTGGTTCCCATAAATCACTCTCCGACATTAAGAAAGCCTAAGATGGCCTTCAGTGCCACTTACTTCAGCCAAATATTGGGCCACGTCAACCTCCCTGCCTCCCACTAGACTGGAGAGGGCCAGGCATACAGCATGCTGAAATGTCACTGACAAACAGGGCCATTCTTGAGAGTAACCTCTGTACAGCCTGAATATAGACGGTCACTGGGAATCTTACAAACTGCATGACCAAATGTTTTCAAATCCATCTCACTAAAAGAGTAAAAATATTTTAGGCTATGCTTGGCTTGGAGATATCATTACCATGCCAGAAAGCAAAGTATCGCTCCCTTAGGGTCTATCTGTCTTCCTATATCTCTTATCTGTTTTGGTTGGTAGCTGAGGGTCACATGACAGTCCTGTTGCTGATATCTGGGGAGAGCAGTGTGTTGATGGCAGCCAAGCCAAAGCCCTGATGACCTCCCCTGGGTCTGTTCTAAATGGATTTCTGTTTTTCATCTCTAATCCTAATGTTCAAGCATGTGCGACACTGAGACTGCTGATGCTGATGCTGACGCTGCTGTAGCTGACGTGAACAGTGGGCATGCTCCAGGTAAAACAGTGCCACATTCACCTTCACTACTTTCACCTGAAAAGCCTTCTGTTTGATTGACTCAGCTGCTGTTCCCTGGTTGTGTATTTTGCCAAGGTTTTCACCTTCCATGTTTACTCCCTCCCTCATCGTTTCTTCCTCCGCATGCTTTCATTCCTCACAAAAAAAACACACCTTCTGACTCTTACCATTCTAACATGGAAGGTGTGTGTGGAATAACAATGATGAGTGGGTTGATGTGCCTCTCCCCCAATTTCACCAGCAGTCAGCAAACAGCTCTATGCCTCTTCACCTCCTCATAGAGGAAGCAATGAGGCTGTGCACAGAGCAAGTGCACCAAACAGAAACACAGGCACAGGACGCAAGGGGACACTCACACACATACAGGGTGCACAGACAGGCAATTTAAGAGAGAGTGTGAGAGATAAAGACGGATAAAAAAAAGAGTGAAATAGCTAAACATTGGAGAACAGAAGAGCATTTCACAGGAGGAAAAGAAGGTGAAGTGCAGTACAGCTGGAGACCAAGGAAAAAAGGTCTTCACTACTAGGAATTTCACTACTATACTTAATAGAAGGGTGCAAACCCTTCTGCAGAATAAACAGAGATTAATTCGGATGTGCTATGTGTGGTGGGATCTGTTTGAGTGATATTAAAACGCTGTTAGTCTCTCTTATCCAATTCTCTGCTGGAATACAAGCACAGCCTCTCTCAATGTATTATCATACAAATCTCACCTAAAGATGGATGCTCGTGCATCTGGTCACTACAGGCCATTTCATCATGCCCTTGCCCAGAAGATCTGGCTAGAGTGGAATACATTACATTAAATTGTGATAGATTACCTTACACAATATGGCAGAAAGAAATTGAAGTCTATTTCACAAGCAGCCAAACCTCATCCTTTTATTGCCACTGAGGATGAACTTAGAAACGTCATGCATTTCCAACAGCAATACCCATCATAAGATGCAAAGGCCATGTGGAGTGTGTGCTCACCATATCACTAGCCCTAGGGGCAGCTCCCAGTCCTGCAAACACATAAAGCTGTAGTCATAAAGACCTCAGCTCTGTAACCACTGCTATCTCCATCATGCCTGGGGATGTGACTGAGAATGTCATCAACACATAAATAAATGAGAGCCATGAGGTCTGTGCAAGCTTTCAACCCAAGCCCATAATCACCCCCTGCCTCTCTGGTTCATGGCTGGTTCAGTACTTACTCTTAAGTACAGTATTTCTAGCATGAGGGCAATTCTACATCACTGTCATGGCAAAGGTACATAATGACCATGTCACTGAATATAAACACAGTCTCTGAAACACAGAACATTGACATATTAATATATATATATTGACCCCTGTGCTGTTTATTGGATTAAAAAAAAAAGTTTGTGATGTAAAGTCATAAAGCACAATTCAACAACGGTAGCCTGCTAATGTATTGATTAGGGCAAATGAGTTCATCTAGACTAGTTTTTAAAGATGGCTAACAATTCTAACGATATTGTTTAGTCAATACAGTACATTGGCTCTGTTTTTGTGGTGAAGTTGTTTTTCACTGTGATTTCAGTCAGTATTTGTCTGATAATGTTTATACAGGCTACTGTTTTATCTGTCTAAATTTAGCTCCATAGCATCACTCAGATAATGCACTTTCACTTTACCTAGTAGCAAAATATGTTTAAACTTAAATTATGACCCCACAATTTTTAAGAACATTACAAAAACCAGACACTTAGATATCATGAAAACCAGACTGTCCATGTGGAACGCAAACAGGCGACAATTGTAGGCAGGTGAACTGAAAATGCTAAATTGCTCCTAGGTGTGTGTGTGTGTGTGTGTGTGTGTGTGTGTGTGTGTGTCTGTGTGTGTGTGTGTGTGTATGAATGTTTTTCTTTGAGTCCTCCCTGCAAGGACTGATGACCTGTCCAGACTTTCCATTTCCATTGGCTCACTCTTCGGCATTGGCAGAAACCAAAGTTTCCAGACCAATTTCACACCATTTGCAGGGTCTAAATCAAAGTAAAAAGTGATACATTCTGCAAAAGTTTATTATGAAGTGAGTAAAATATACAGACATGCATATCACTTCATGAAATGCATATTGATTAATTGTAAGACACAGATATGCGACACCTAAGAAGAAATCGATTTTACATTAAAGCCAATTATTCCTATAAATCAAAATGTATGAGTTTCTGCTTTATCATGTCATTAATCTGAATAGTGTTATATCTGACCGTCTAAATAACCCATGGGGACAGTTGTAAAATTGTGGTAAAAAACTAGCCTTGTAAAAGGAAGGTCTAAACAGAGATCAGACCCCGTGTCTGATCACGTCCTGACTACAGTAAACAATAAATGTGGTGCCCTTGAGCGAGGCACCACCCCAACTGCTGCCCCAAGCAAGTGTGTTTACTGCCCCCTAATGTGTCTGTTCAGTAGTGTGTGCATTTTACTACACAGATGAGTTAAATGTGGAGATCAACTACCCCTGTGTGTGCAAGCACAGTAGTCAATGAGTGGTTTGCTTTCACTAATACTACAGCAGCCAAAATTACTGGCTAACACTGAGCTTCTAAAACGTGTATCATCAGAGTTTATCTTTACATTAGTCACCCAAATCCATAGTATATTTTGAAGAAAAAGAAACTACGCACAGACACAAAACCATTGGAATCATACCCTTTATAACCCACAGATGAGTTAATGCATTAAGCATTAAGTCCTGTGTGAATCACTGAAATTATCATCTTAAAGTTGATAATAGGTAGTGACACTCACAATTGGTGGCCTGCTTTTAGGACCCTGCTTTCTAAATAAACAGCCTTCTGGATTTGATTAGAGAAGAACATTTAATTAGCACACAGAGTAGTGCTAATTCCCCACTGTGGCTCATCCCCTGGCTACAACTCATGCTGGTGCCATTAATATTTCCCCCTTTTTCTGACGAGACAAAGTGATTTCATTTATGCCTGGTTATCACATTGCTTTGAGAATGGAGTTATTGTTCACAAATCGTACATGCATACACAGAGAGATTTGTATAATATACATGTAGAGAGAGATACACACTCAATAACAAACATGATTCTCAGCTTGCAGCTCTTTCATATCTATAATGAAAACCCCTCTAGTGTCAGATCCTTCCTTCTTCTCCTCCCAGTGGTAGAGCTCTCAGACTAGTTTGCAGCCGCTGTCTCCAGTCTACTCGCCATACCTACTGCGGTGCTCATATCTTCACTTATCTAAATGGAATCTCTTCCTTGAGACTTGATCTGTGCTGACAGAGAGAACAGTGCCCTCTTCTCTTAAATTCTTCTCTCTTCACTGTTCTCGCCTTTCTGTCTTGTTTGCTCTATGTCTAAGGGTTGTGTCTGATAAGGGCACATATCTCCTATGCATGATCAGCACTGAGATAGAATAGACTAGTGCTACAGTAATAAAAAAAGAATATCACAGGAAGCCAAGAATGTACAAGAATACAAAAAAATATTAAGAAAAAAAATTACTAAAAACAGACTGGATGAAAAAATCCATATCTAAGTGTGGAGAGAAAGAGAGAGGACTCATGTGAGATCTCATTACCATGCACAGCTAATGAGCACAGCAGCACCAGCACTATTAGCCTGCTTGACTGGCTCTTTTGTAAGACTGATCTGAAAAGCAGTGTCTATGTCAGTATATCCGCTGTGTTACAGACTGACTCTCCTTTACACAAACAAACTGAAGAAAAATGAGCTTCTGAATGACGTTGCATGAAATCACTGTAAAATATATCATTCTATAACAATCATCAAATCCCAAAGCCAGACACTGGAATAAAAAAAAACAAAAAAAAAAAACATAACATAAAACACACACAGAGACTGATGCTGAAAGTGGTAAGTGATTAGACTTACGTGTTCTGAAGCGGTGGTGAGGACGAGTGGGCTTGGTGGAAGGCCCCTTGGAGGCGCGTCCATGATTTAAGCGCTGCGTAGGCCTATTAGATGAAGTGATAGGTGGGGGCACTTGGGTAGTGGCTGAGCTTTTCGCTGTAGAAGTAGTGGTAGTTGCAGTAGTTGTGGTAGTGATGGAGATTGGGCTTGGTGGCACAGCTCTGGATGAGGGATAAACATTTCGGCTGCCACCAGGACTTGGCTTTCTGACTGTGGTACTGCGTGGGGTCACCTCTTTTTCCCCTGGTATAGCTGTGCCATTCCCTCGTGTGCCAACCCTGTTATGGAGGTGTGGAGCTCGATTCCCAGAGCCTCCCTCCACTGCTCCAGCTCCTCTTGGCCCACTGCTGTTGCTGCTGTGGTTTGAGGATGTGCCTGATTGAGTCCTGCGCACTTTAGAGGTCCCATCTGCAGCTGAACCAGGTACTGGCCCATTAGTATTGCCTGGGGAGGTAGTGGACGTAGTGGCGGCATCTGGGCCCTTTGGCAGGGCACTAGGCTTCGAGAGGAAGATGGGGTCCTGCCCAATACCCTTGGCATTGACCAAGTCAGTGGGCACGTAGTCCTGGACTGAACCCACTACAATCCACTTGAGGAGCATGAGACTGAGGCCCAGTCCCACAAATCCCATCAGCAAGGGCACAGCACACAGCCATGTCTGCTGGCGGGGCCACATGGCACAGGGGCCACAGCGGAGGGGCCCTGGGACCCGGGGAGAGGACTCTTCAACCCCAGGCTCCTCCAGGGTCATGGTCTCCATGGTGGCCCCTAAAGCTGTTCTCTCACTCATGCTGTTGGAGTTTAGGGCCCAGCTAAGAGGCAATGCAAGCAGGGGAGGGGGCTAACCAAAAAACCAGGGCTGGGCATTTCATTAACATTCAAACATGCACTCATCCACAGCTACAGAGACAGATGCAACCTCGGACAGATCATATTAACAGTGCACAGGACCTTAGCCTACACATAACTACCAGAATACAAATTCTAAACAACACAATACACAATAATTACAAGCCAAAATAATTACACACACACAACATGCTGTAGCGCAGACACACACTCAGAGAGCAGAGGTAAGTGAGGAAAGGGAAAGGAGAGAGAGGAAGGGGGGGTTTAGAGAAACGTGCCTCTATGTAGTTCAATGTCCAGAGAGCTAAAGATAATTCCCAGGATGCTCCAGTGAGTAGACAAGGTGAGGAAAAGAAAAAAAACAAGGTTGACAGACAGAACAGCGGATTGAGGACACTGCGGCTACCGTTGGAAGCACGCTATAAATCCAAGGCTGAGCGAGAATGTACCCGGCAACTCCCTGCTGCAGCCCTCCTCACAGCTGCACCAACGCAGCAACCATCACAGCTGATGCAGCCCTGCCTTTCAGCGTTTGTGTCTGTGGGTTTACGCTGGAAACCTCTAATAGAGGTGACCAGCAAAGCTTCTCTTCAAAGGCACGTCTGCAGGTCACTCTTTCCACACGCACGCCAGGCTTGCTCTCCTCATCTCTCTTCTCTCACCAGCAGCTCTCCAGCCGACTCAGGCAGCCGGTAATCTCCTCCCCAGGAGAAAGCAGCTGAGCGATGGACAACGATCCAGGGGAATTAATCACAGAGGGCAGAAAGGGGCTAAATCCGTTTGATCTTTTTTTAACAATCCATGCCCTTTGCTAGACCCTTCTGCCCACATACATCCAGACGACTGTCCAAGGTCCATCCATGCGCTCAGATTGAACACCAGCGCTGCCTTCAAGTCTGCTACATTCCCACACTAAGAGACACACACACTGGCACTAATACAGTTAAAGAGAGATAGAGACAGAGAGAGGGAGGGAGAGAGAGAAAGACAGAGAGAGAGAGAGAGCGAGAGAGAGAGAGAGAGGCAGCGCAAGTGAGAATAGGATGGGAGGAGGAGGGAGCGCTGCTCTGAAAACTGATGCGGCTGCTTTTCTTAGAGGCTGCAGTCTGTGTGTGTGTGTGTGTGTGTGTGTGTGTGTGTGTGTGGAGGGTTGGACTGTGAGTGATGCTGTCTTTCTGTTTCCTTTACCTGCTTCCTCTTCCTTCTGTGTGACAACAGTTTTTATTAAGTGTGTGTGAGTATATATGATCAGTGACAGATTTAGCAGGAAAGGAACAGAATAAAGGGAGGAGCAAACACAAAAAGCTTAGAGTAAAATAAAAAAAATGAATGAGAACAAGATGAGGACAAGGGGAGGAGGAGTGAAATGAAAGTGGAGTATGCAGCAAGTGTGAGGCAGCAGCACACAATGTAAAGCCTCAAGGCTTACAGACACTCCCCCTGGTTCCCTAGAGGAATATGGAAGAGGAACGAAACGCGTAGTTAGAGTCTGGAAAGAGGGAAGAGAGGTGAATGCTTCTGTTGTTGTGGTGCAAGTGTAACACATGTAACATCAGCCACAGACCACACACACACTACACAATCATTATAGCCTTTAGCAGAAGGTTGAGGGTCCTAGCATGTCGAAATCATCTCAGAAACCTGCAGAAACCCGGTGAGGTCTGGCTAATGTAATAGTAGTCAAGTAGAGCAAGAGCAAGATTTATATGCTTATAATTTTTTATAAGCATATAAATATATTTTTATAATATATAATTTTTATGCTTATAATTACATTAATTTGTGATTTCAGAACCTAAATGTGCTTGTAAAGTATTCCGAGTGGCTTTTGTCAGAATCTAGCTAAATCCTCCAAAATACATGAACATGAACTAGACTAAAACATTTAAATGCTAATAAGAGACAGGGTTTTTGAATTGACAAAAAACATGGTTGACAGGTAAGTAGAGAGGGCTTTGTGGCACGACTGGTTGAATGCTGCGCCTCCATGGAAACTGGAGTTTCTACTCTAATTTTACTGATAGCTGCTGTAATCTGATGATAATTCAGCACAAAGAGCACTAGTACAAGTGTGCTCTATCTTACAATCACTAACCCTTACATTTAATAGAAATAAAACAAATGTAGAGTCGGTGTATGTGTGAACAAAGGTCCAACATTTCACTTGTTTTTAGGTAAAAATACAAACATTTTAAGAAATATAACAGTCCTAATGATATGCACAAACAATTCAGCTGCCTGTGGCATAAAGGAGTCTTATTTTGCCATAAGTACGATGACGATAATGATAATAATTACGTTTAATCAGTTTAATCAGTGACATTTCTAAACATAACAGTTTAGATGGCACACAAGAACACAAGATGGCTTTATTTGTATGCAGGCTGAATAGGGTGTTTGAGGACATCTTTCATTACTGGGGACCCTCTCAATAGACTCTCAGTCCCTTGTGTTCAATGTGCCACTTTCCTTGTAAAGTTCTTAATCAAAGAGGGTGGATTCAAAGAGTTCTCTCAGTCAAAGACGTCATAGCGAGCCATCACATTCCTCACAGAATCTGTAATATGTAGTTAAGATGGAGTGCAGTTAACATGGGAATGTGGTGGTTATGAGTGACAGCTTGCCACAGCAACACTAACACAGGCTTGTCACACTCAAATCAACCCTGGCTCTTGAATTATAAAACGAGCAGGAAGTGGAGATCCTTTTGGAGGCTTTCCTACCTCTGTGTCAGAGAAAGACACACAGGTGTTGGCCTTTTCATGGCGGGATAAAAAAAAGTGCTGCAAGGATGTCAATGTCTCAAACTTGGAAAACCCTAGCACATTTAGAAAACCTTCTAATTATGTGTCCCATGGTAAGAAATAAGCAAATAGTACTGCTAGCGTTGAGCTTTGGGGAGTGTGAAAGGCTCAGCTGGTGCTGCCGTGAGCTGTGTGTAGAAGAGAAGAATTAGGGTATGGGGTAAACGGTCGATTACAGGAAATCAGCATGCACTTGATACTGTCTGCCAGCAGGTGGCAGGGTTTTTTTCAGTTTATTAAGTGTCAAAATAAAACATCACCCAAGAAAGAAAACATGCCTTATTGATTTTTGAGTAGCACAGTGCCTGTTGTTTATATATTGTGGAATAATACACAAAATGTACACATATTGCTGAAAAGCAATAATATCTAAGAATCAGCCATATGCTAATTCATTGTGGGCTACATTCACTAAAACAAAAAACTCTTTCATTTGGACCTCCTTCTCCTTCTGCAGCCACAACACAGGAATGATTGATATGGTTTTGTTTTACTGCAGCCTGTGATTGATGCATAAAGCCATCAGTGCAGTCAAGTGCAGTCACTGTAGCTATTTTCTCTCTGTTGAGTACGTACCAAATAGTAATTTATTGCAGGGAAGAAAAAAAATATGCAAACAGACATATACTGAGACAAACAAGCTCTTGCAAGGCCATGTTATGTGCAAAAAATGACTTACTTGGATTTCCAGAGGCCATGCTTTTTTTCCTCTCCAAAACCTCAAATTGACAACTTAATTTTCTTCATGATATGATGACATCTGTTTTTTATTTGGCGTATGTGTGTGGGGGGGGGAGTCACATCTCAAAAGCACATCATTGTTTCTAATATCTTTCATTAGCTGTCAGTAAAATTTCTGTTCAAAGGAAAAACTCTGCTTTCAGCATATGCATCAGGCTCTGTAAATGGAATTAAAATCAACAACTGATGTAGAGCAGCAATGACCAGTTAACAGTTAGGACAATCATGTTGCATGTTCAGAAGGATGATTCAGATTTTAAGCCTTGCACTAGAAAGGCTAAGCCTTGCACTAAGTCTGCACTGTCTTTCATACAAATAGGGCTCCATTTAAGAATCCAATGACATCTCATTTGCTTTTAAAATGGCTTAAAGTATATTATTTTTTTTTATGGTGGTGGACCCGAGTGTAACAATAGCACCATCAATGGTAAAAAAAAAAATACACAGAATTCTATGAATAAGAGCGGTGTAATCAACTCTTTTCACTAAAAGTAGCTAATACATGCTAAAGCTTCTAATCACCATAAAACATCATAGGCTCATTTGGATATTCTTTTATTCATAATAATCATTTACATATCAAAATGTGTATCCTGAAGGAGGAAGAGTTCTCTGAAAATACTTAGAAGAGAATATGCAGACCTCTCTAAGCAGCAAGGGCAACTTTTTTGTTTTTGCTGTACAATGAAGACATTTGGTTTTTGATCAAATGATGAATATGAGACCATAAGATATCAGAATATCAGCCTTTATCGATTTCCTGATAATTGCATACTAGATGTGTTAAACAAGTTAGGACAAAGCAACTTTTGTTTAAACTCACTGATATTCCAAATGATCAACAATATGTTGATCAACAGTAAAACAGGCCTGTCCTGTGTTAGATTAACTATTTCAATAATTAATAGCTCTGAATGTCTTGGTTTGGGCTCTTTGTTTTGGATACTAAGACTGCATTTGTTGTTAAAAAGGATAAACCACCCTGAAGACCAGAGAGCTGTCTATGGAAGAAAAGCAAACCATTTTGAAGTTAAGACAAGAGCCATGACAAAAACATTGAGCCTAACCAATAGAACAAATGGAGTGTATTGAAAAAGAAAGACACCACATTACAAAATGAAAAAATAAATAAATAAATAAATGTGACAGTGATGTTTTTATTCAAAAAGCAAGGGATTATCCAAGTGCTGTTTACTATTATTACAAGACTAATTGTTCATATACTTTTGCTCAACAAAAATTGGTCTGCCACCAAAAGTGCCATATTCTTGCTGAATTCAAGTTGTTGAATTTCAAGTATCAGGAAATGAAAACTGAAATTCAAATATATATTCTTTTTTCATCATTTGGTCTCAAACCCAAATGTCTTCAGTGTACAGCAAAATAAATAAATAAATAAAATAATTCATTTTTTAAAAAAGGCCTTGCTGTTCCAGTATATATATATATTTTTTTTTTTGGAGGGGATTATCATTGGAAGACCACCAGCATCTGCAAAATTTTCGGTATCAATATGCAATATTGCATTCTGCAGAAGTGTTATTGAATGAAAAATATTATTTTGATTGACAGACAGTCAGTGTGATCAGCCAATTCAATTGTTCTGTTTCTATTAAGCGAGACTAATCTATCAGAAACATCATCAATCTAGGCCTTCTCAGCTCAATCTGCCAGGCTTTTGTATGTAATCATGCTCTGGCTTTGTTAGGTGCACAGTACATGATGGTGATAGTAGCAGCCTGAGAGAAGTAATTCATTACACTGGGAGAGTTCTGCTGTTGATCAATAAATGATTAAAAGGATTTATCTCATCTCATACTCCAATTGTTTTAACAGTAAGTTGTTGGCTGTTTTTGTTAAAATAGCGTAACATTGGGAGTTATGTAAAAATACATTTACAAACTAGTATAATTTCTATTAAGGCCCCCGACAAAAATAAGTTTGGAAGAGGACAGTTATTTCTATTACTTTTTTTGATATTGATTACTGGGAACAATGCTGATAAGTGATTGGCCAGTGGGAACAATGATTATCAGTGATTATCAGGAAAAAATAGTGATTAGTGACCAGTCATTGGAAGCTAAGATAAGTGATTCATTGTTTCTGATTTAACCATGGATTGGTGATCTGGGTTTGTGGTGAAATGGTAGTTAATTTTGGAAACACTGGATGTAAGACTGATTTATTCCCAGTAAAGAAAGTACATTCAAGCAGCCTGTCAATGACCGCCATGCCCGTTGATTGTACTTGGTGACAATGTACAATAAATCGTTACAACAATTTACTTAAGCCTACATCACAGACACAGCCATAACATGTCATCAGTAGTGACAGAGTAGGCGCATGTGAAATGCATCAGTGGGTCTAAAAACATGAAGAAGTAGGATTACTGTCACTGATTTTTCAAAATGCCTTTGTTAAAAAAATAGAACTCAAACGACCAAATAAACATTGTCCAAGTACAGATAACATAAAATAATGAAGACATAACCAAAAAATTTTACCTGGTTTGAAAATAAGAGCTGTCAGCTTTTCTAGTTCACATGATTTCTATTCAGAGAAAATGTTACATAATTACAGACATGAAGCACTTGACAAATAAATTGCAATCATGCGTAATACTACCGATCTATCATTCAGTGGGCATGTTCCTATGTGTATATTATTACATTATATCTTAAAAATCTCAACCAGGATGATCAGGATCATAACAGTAATTCTGAGCCAGTAGATATTTTGAGCCCAATCATTCAATCATGTGACCAGTCATTACTGTGCTCAAGCATTTAGGCATTATAGATTTCTTGCCCTGTGTGTTGTGAAAAATCAAACCCTAAAATTAGCCTTATAAAGAAGAATAATCATTTATAATAATAAGCCGAAATTGATGCATGGTCAAGATTTTCAGCGTGTTCTGTACAGTTGAATTACTCCTTAGATGATTAGCATTCAGGCTTGAATCCATAAACAAAGTTCTGGCTGGCTTGATACACAGCTGTGACTTCATTTAATGAATCAACAGTTTCAAGGTGCTCCTTCCCTAGGGAATATGCTCACTGACCTGTAAGTTCAAGTTAAAGTTTGAGACTATTTCTGGTATAGTTGGAGTTTATTTGTCACCTTCTTCATCTTCTTCCTTCCTTCTTTATCTTTGCTGATAGTAATTTCCATTTTCTGATCATATTCTCTGAGTGAACTCTTTGATTTTTCTGTCATACTTTTTTCAATCTTCCATCAGTTCTTGTAAATTCGAGCCTTTTGCAGTTGTTTTATTATCCCCCTAAGCCAAAGGCTCAAGTATTGAAATTTTGTTTCATGTCTGATAGATACCAGATGGAGAAGGAATTGCAGACTTCATTGTATAACCATGAAAAAGAACAAACAAAAGAAGGAAAACAACTGGAAGAGCAGGGCGGCATGTTTCGAAGATTTGACGGGCCATGCTGTTTTCATCCCAAAGGTATCCAGGATAGCCTTCTGCTTTAAGCCTACTGACTGTAATGTAAGACGAAACAAACAAACACATAAAACACTTAGACATAAAACACATAGAACAAGACTGATTAAACCAACCTTCCATATTCCAATCCATATTCATTCATGTTCTAGGTCTAATTTTATTTCCCATAGCAGTTATAATATCCAAGAAAGTTTCCATAATAGATAGATAGATAGATAGATAGATAGATAGATAGATAGATAGATAGATAGATAGATAGATAGATAGACAGATAGA
>JAOVVF010000051.1:13619971-13641064 GCA_028565595.1 Duopalatinus emarginatus | reverse complement strand
TGTAAATCAAACCTTGTCTGAAAATAGAAAACATTTCCCTGCATATATTTTGATGTAAAGTTTGAGATTATGAAGTTGCTGACTCTGAACACTGTCCATGGAATGGGAAAGATTGATATGGAGACAGTGTGGCACATATAGGAGCTAGACTGTGGAAGAAAAAAGCTCCTGGGATTTTAATCTTTTTTTGCTCTTATCATAGACATGCTGAATACGAGCCAGAAGACATTTTTTCCCTATCCAACTGTAAAGTACTCCCGAAAAAAAACCTTTTACATCAAGTTATCTTTTGATCACAACTTAGGGAATTGCCTTCTTCAAGGATGCTCTGACAGAATGCTGTGGAAGGAAATTTTACCCTATTCTGGAGCACCACAATGGGATTTGAATTTGTGACTTGTGCCAGTTTGCCACTGAAATTCTATGCTATTGTGCTACTGAGCTGTTCACTTCACAACTAAAATCATTCCTTAAACATCACTGTTATGTATTTGTTGTGTTTTTCTGAAGCACAGATGTTTTGTGTTTATTAAATCATTGCATCAAGCACTCCAGGCTGTGAACATGTAGGAACAGCTCCAGTGTGAATAGCCTCAATTAATTTTTTAAAATATAGGATTTTATACAAGGTGGAAGGTGAGTGTTTTTTGGATGAAGGAGCTCCATGCTTTCATTTAGAGATTATTTACTATAGTGTAATGAAAAGCTTATGGGTGTCATGATCATATAAGACATGGTTTCTGTAAACAAGGAGGTTTATTATTATATATGATACTATAATATGATTAGTAAAAGCCTGAGGATTTTAATAACCTGTACAATTTCCATAAATTCTTGCACTTCTGTGGTACATATAGTTTCCCCCATATGGACATAATTATTAGCAAATCCTTTTAAACACAATGGTAATGGTGTGCTTTTTTATGCAAGTGTGTCTGCACAGCATTGTGCAACTGTCAATCTCCCCCACACCTTGACATTTGAACAATGGTGGTGTCTCCAGCATGAATGCTGAACATCAGCGTGATGGCATCAGTGAGACGACTCAGAGGAGGCTCTGATAAATATCAATGAGGCTCACATCACTGCAGTATCAGTACAACGTCCATAGTGCATGCCCATCTGGTTTCAATGTCAGTGGCTAACCAGAATTAAGCAGAGTATGCATTACACAGTGACATTTGGAGGTAAACGGGTAAGCTGGTGCTTTTATTTATTTAATTTTTGCAGGATTTAAGGTCTGAACATGGGGATTGGGTCACACTGCCACATTGGCACTATTTCTAACTGTAAATGCAACTGCTTTGTTCCCCCGAGCCACCACGAAATCCTACTGCTTGTAAGCTTGTTCTAGTCCGAAAGAAAATGTCAGTGGCTTAGTAGAATATTTCTAGGACAGGATGTGTTAGGTTAATTCCCTTTTAGTTTGCTAAGTAGCTCTCTAGGTAACAATAGCTTTGGTGCTGATTTTTTGTTTCACATATTACATGAAGCAATGCAATTCAATTAAATACAATTTAATGGTATTTTTTTAAGTGGACATTGTCTCAAAGCAGCTTTACAGAATGAAATTTAGATCTTACATTTATATAAAATCTATCTATCTATCTATCTGTCTGTCTGTCTGTCTGTCTATCTATCTATCTATCTAGGCAAGGTAAAGCTATATGAACAGCATATACACTACTGTACAAAGGTCTTAGGCACCCTATTTTTAGCAGAAATATTTTTATAGATAATTATTTTATGAATTGTGCATTATTGAGTCAGCACAAACATTACTTTACCAAAAAAGTTACAGACAAAAAAAAAACATTTGCATGACACTAAAGTAAGCAACCTTTTACATAAGAGATCACTTAAAAACCAACCAAACAATCAAAACATAATAAAGGCTTTTGGGTTTTGCATGTAAAAAAGTGTGCCAATCAAAACCTCCAGAAGAACTGTGACAGATTCTCCAAAATGCTCAGTAAAATTAACTACAGTAAAATTAAACATGAGATTTTCTTATGAAACTCTATAAACTGTATCTGGGACTACTATTTAAAGCAGTAGTTTACTGTTTGCTGTATAATCTGGTGTTTTTCTTTCACGTATTAAAGACTTAATTTCTTAATTATTTTTTCAAATGCATCTTTAATTTCCTTTTTTTTTTTTTTTGCATGTGCCTAACACTTGTACACAGTACTGTATATCTGCACTTTTAGACTGAATAAAATTTCAGCAATGATATTACAAATATTGGTGCATCTTTAAATAGCAAACAACAACCTTCCAGACTCATGGTAGCTAACTATAGCTCCATGTCTATGTGCATATTGTCTATTTCCCAGCTGGTTAGCTGTGATAATTTTGGAGTATCAGTAGACCATGCTGAAAGGACTGATTTCCATTTGAATAGCAAAATTTATGGGGAAAAAATCTGTTTAACTGCTAACTGGCAGTTTAACATTAGTCTACTGTGGTACATCATGACACTATAACAGTAGGTATATAACTAATTCATTGCAGCCATGTTTGCACTTTCAGCTAATTCTAAATGACTTATACTCTCATCACGCAGCATTTTAAACATAGTCTACAATTAATTAAGCTAATACAGTCATGCTACCATTCATGTTTGAAATAAAATTAAAACTACCTTTACTTGTGATGCATCTTAAAGATAATCAATATTATATTCTTTATTATATCTGATATCTGTTCTGTGAGCATAATAAGTATTATAACACAATCTGTCTGTATGTGGAAATGTAAGGTTATGCTGAGATGTCAAGGGCAAAGATTGCTTCGTGTACACGCATACTGAGGAAGATTGATATATGTTAATAATACACATAGGACATCTATTTGTAGGGGTGCAAAGCTGAATACTTGTGTGTGCGTCTGTATGTGTGTGTGTGTGAGGAAGAGATGTGAAGAGGCGGGAGATGGAAGCATCTCCACACTCTGCAGGAGATGAAGCAGAGTCCTCCCACTGTAACCTTGAAGCACAGAGCATGGCTGAGTCAGTCTGCACACTCAACCTGCCACCACCACAAATCAAATTATTGCACTGAGGTGGGGATAACAGTGAAATTGTCTCCTAAAGCTCTCCCTTTATTGCTGAGAGCTATCCCCCAATAGGGTATAATTAAAGCAAATTAAGGCAGAGGCAGAGAATGAATAGGAGAAAATATATGTTTATTTTTCTTGTTTTTCTTATCCATAGGCTCCTCTATTATGTTTGGATTTGTGTCTTCACAATCCCCATTTCATGTGAAATAAAAAACTAGTGGATTTTATTGGCTCCCTGTTCCGAATGATATGTTTATGTTTATATGCGTCTTATTGCACATCCCTTAGAGACATGCAGTTACATCAGCTAAGGCAGGGAGAGACATTTATCAGATGATGAACACAGCCACCGACCTCTACATCCTTTTGCTTGTGCTGTGGAATGGCACATCCAGGACTGTGTGAACTAGTGAGAAATCCAATTTTCTGCATTTTAGACATTTAATATGAGAAAAGACTAGAAGAAAAAAATTCCCACATTAATATGATCAGAGGCTTAGATTTACCATATTTAGTGTGTGCATACAGGGTATCAGATGCAACCCTTCGTTCAGTGCGTGAACTATTTTAATGCTAACACTACAGCACTACACTAAGATTTCGGCCTGCCAGGTTCAGTAAAAAGAAAACCATCACAAATGTGTTGCTGTTCCGACCACTACCTCAGCTGTGTTCCGCAGTAGCATGTTGTAAATGTCAGCAGCTGGCATATCTGTTCCTGTGTTGTGCTTGTTGTTTCTAGGCAGAGATGCAGATCCCCTTTGGTCAGCTTTTCATTTGATCTCAGGCCTAATCCACACTGTTAACATGGATGATTTTCATTTTATGTTAGGGCCAAACTTTTCCATCCATGGTAAAGAGCCAACACAATCAGGATAACAAGTCATAAATCAATGATGCATGATAACACAGGTGTTTTAAAAAAGCCAGTTGTCTTCAGGCTGTAAATTTACTATACCAGGTTACTACATGACTTTCAAAAGCTTGATTGTGCCTGTGCAGAAGTGGAGAAGTAAGACTAATGTATTTTATAAAAATCACAAAATCTTTGCATGATTTAGGCAGAAAAAGAGATCATTCTTTATTACTTAAGAATCTTATTTAAACAGCATATTGGCAGAGATGCGCTTGATTATACTGGTATAATGTAGCATACTGTGTATATATTGTATATTAATATATGTGTATATCTAGTATATAGTGTATATTCTGCTTGTAACAGAATGTTGATGTTCATCATATAGAAGGAGCAGCAGATAATGAAAGTTACAATTTTATTCTGAAAGTATTCTGTGTGTTTAGACAGCATGAACATAAACCACACTGTCTTGCTGGGTCATCAACTGGTGGACTGCAGTATTTCCACCAAACAAGAACAACTTGAAAATAAATTATCAAAGCTGTAGTTTTCTAAACATGAATCTTTGTAGCTTATGAAGCAGATCCTTTCTAAAGGCTTCTGTAGCAGATCCGCTTTAAAGGCTTTTCCAATCATTTGGATTTATGTAAAGTATTTAGCTGAAGGCAGCTCACTGGACCAAAGACTAGCTACAAGGATAAAGACATTAGGTCAGAAATGTGAGCATTTTCAGTTAATTTTACTGTCTCTAGACATATTAGTGAAAAGAGCTTGTTTAAAAAAAAAAGTAATCTACAAATACAGAACACTTGAATGTGAAAAAAATTGTTAAGCATTAAAATAACTGTTGTTGTCATTTAATCATATTACTTGTTTATCAGAACGTTGAATACATTTTCTTGAATACTCCTGATTTGTTGCATGCCATTGCACTTTTTTTTTCTTTTTTTACTATTCAAAGAAGTCATGCACACAATTGAAATTCATTATACATCTATATACAAAGGTGTGGAGATCACATGAGAATCATTCGGCATTTTTAAAGAACCAAGTTTTCCCTTATTCACATTTCCCTTAACTATTCACATTTCTAAACTACAAAACTGTTATTTTCACTGTGTTTGAAGAGTGCTTTCAGGGGTCATTTTAGGTTTGATGGAAAGGAAATGCGTTACATTTACTCATGTTGGTCCGCACTAGGACTCACTCACAACAGCATGTGAATGTAGAGCTGGCTCTTCTGAACCAGGCTAATCACCTCCAGTCATTAACCACAGATTGTTCATGATTTCACTGAGCACAAGCAACACATTCAGCAGACCCATACATTTAGGCAAAGAGATCACATAATGGCTGCAGTGACTACCTGAAATGTGCAAGTAGAGCTGTGTGTGAGCAAAATAGACCTAAAAACAGTTCAGGCTAGAACTCTGTGGCTCTGTGTCAAAGGTTAGTGATGCAAAGTTAACAGGGTGGAAATCAATTACATGCCTGGTTCACCTAATTGATATCTACCACAGCATGAAGATAACACCCGAAGTGATATATTTGTATAGAGCATGAGTTAAAAATCCAATTTATATTCAGTAAGATGAAGTATTTTGATGCCATGCACAAGGCGCCAGGACTCAAATTTAGATTAAAGGAAATTAGACCCTGGAAACATGAGGTTAGATTTTTACCCAGGTGGATTTGTCAGAATCAGGTGTGTTGTCTCTTTTATGGGATTCTGTATATATACAATGCCGAACATTTCAGGGCTTTGTCAGGAGTAGATGGCTTTATCTGGCTTTATCTAGTCTTGAATCAGTCAATAAAGATGCAGAGTCTGTCATCTCTGCAGCTTCCTGCATATTCTGTAGATTGTCGATTTTCTCTCACTGGTAGCATGACACTAAGTTAGTATTGACCATTTCTCTGACTCCAGGCTTAAAATAGCCGAGCAGTTGCAGTGATCAAAATCAATACTGCTGTGATATAAATAATACCTACAGTAGCTGGACATGCAAAAAATAGGCAACTTTAAAGCCATGGCATCACTGCAGAGTTATATGATCTAAGCCTGGAAGAAGACCATAAGGCAAGGCGGGAGAAGCGATCAATCCAGTCTTAAATCTCAGTGGTTAGACAGAAATATCAGTCAGTGCCTGCTGATAATAAGTGTTGGAAAAAACAACAGTGACGTTTTTAGAAATAGATAGTTGAAGTAGTTTTTGTTTCAGAATGTTGCACAGCAGGCCAGACTCTGAGAGGTTGAATTACACACCAGCAAATTTCTGTTGAACCTGCTTCACTGGGTTCTCTTTGATTTGCCCATTTATAAGCCAGGAATTCAGCTAGGAGAGGTTTGTGATGAACATGAGATAGCAGGCGCTTACTCATGGAGAACTGCATTAAATCACTGTCATGCTTTCATTTGGCTGAAACACCGGTAGCCCTTATCATTGAATTGCCTCAAAATCTGCTATTACATGTCTATCATTCAGATAAGCTCTTTCTAGTGCTTAGGAAAAAAATATGTCATAAAAAAGTGTGATACCTATATAATTTCATGCGTTATTTTATTTTATATTATATTACATTCATGGCATCCAAAAATAATCTTTGCTCCCAAAAAATATTACTGTCATCATGGCAGCTGTGAGGAAGTTGTCAACATTCATAACCGAGCTGCCAGAGTTAAGAGATCAGCACAAGCTTGGTCAGAAGTACAACAAACGGGTCAAGAATGAAAATTCACTATGAACAACAACAACAACAACAAAAAAACGTTCTGGGATCATGTATTATGTAAGCAGTGAGCCTTTGTCCTCTGTTCAGCTTTACAAACAGTCACTATGCATTTCTTCCTCCACTTGCATTTTTATTAATATTATTATTTCACTGAAGTAAATTTTATTTTGCAGCATGCAGATTTATTTCTATTAAAGGAACAAATCACACCATTTCACTGATACCGCTGAATCCAAGCCATCAAATGAGGCTGGGGCTCTACCAGTGCGCCCTTAAATCATTAAAATGGAGAAGCAATGGGGCACTAAGTAGGGTGGCAGGAAGACAGAGAGTATGTAAGAAAAGAAAGAGAGAAGGAGATTATTGTATGATTAAATCAATTGTCACCACAAATGCAGGGAACAGCAGGATTTAATAAGCCTAGGAGGAGTTTGGTTCCCTCAATTACATAGTTATAATTCAGCTGAGGAATTTCTACTGAAAAAAGCAGAATAAAAATAATGATGTACACCGTGCACTGACTTCCTACAGAGGCTGCATGAGTGAGGATTAGGGATCAATAACATCCACAATCTCAACCTAGACTGCACTGACACAAATCCATCAACCTCCCAGCTATTATTCTCACAACAGAATAAAAATAATAAAAACTTAATGGTTAAATACAATATTCAAGTACATCTATATTTAGAGTAGTGATATTCATTACAAAGGGGGAGCAATTCTGTGATCATGTTCCATGTACTCAGAAAATAAATAGCTGAGTGTGGCTTCTGAAGTGCATTCCTGGCTGTTTCTCAATATGTTACACAATCCTTTGATCTTTAAGATCCGAAATGCTTATACAAAATGCCTGAAGTAGAACTGTACTATAATGTAACATCAAACCCAATGGTAAAGGGAAGAGGGAGTGTGTTTGCATGTGCCATCTCAGCTGAACAAATGTGTTTCCAATACTCCCTACTGAGGTTAGTGGGAGGCTGTTTGTTTATGGGTTAAAAATAAACCTAGCTGTGACATATTACAACATTTGCATATGAACAACTGTGAAAATTCACATTGACAACACTTCTTACTGGCTTTCCAACTTCAATTATCTCACTGTTGAGTAATATAGTATTACACAGCTGCTAAACAACAGAAGGACAAAAAGGAGACGATTGTCTCAGAGGGGTACTGCAGACTCGAGTGGATGCTGTGAGCTTATTCGGATTGTGCGCAGCTCTTGTACACAGCATGGTATTGTTCATTAGTTAGTTATTTAGCTATGAACTAGTGCAGCATGGCTTTATTTGTGGTGTTTAACTTTATAGGGTTGATACTAACCACCACAAAATTTTACAAAACGTACAATAGACGCACTAAAATTGCGATCATCAAATGTAAATATATCATATGCATAAACATAAGCATATTCAATCTGAATGTCTGTGGTAGAAAGAAATTGGGTATGCACAGGTATCATTTATATTTATGGCATTTGGCCATAATTTATCTATACTTATACAGCTGAGGTTTAGGGGACTGCTCAAGGGCATTGGTGACTTGGTGGTGGTGGGATTCAAACTCATAATGTTCTGATCAGAAGTCCAATGTCTTGACCACTAAGCTACCACTGCCCCTAGATGAAGAGAAGGGCTCCTCTGTCAGCTGAACCCAGGACCTCTCACACCACAACTGTATCTCGTGTCCCTCTTTAACCTAAGTCCCAGCTGATTGCACAAATTTATCAGTAATGGATTTTGTAGTCAGTATCTGAAATGGTCCAGTCCCTGAAAGTATGTTTATTCAAAATGGAACAATGTGCAACATCCTGCAGCAGAGCAAGACAGGTCATGCTGCATTCATATCATGTACTGTTGGCTTTGTTAACACAGTTAAAACGCTCCATGAACTATGCACAACTCTAAACAAATGTTAGATCTGATCTATCGTTTGCACTTTATTATGTATTGTCGATAATTTAATTTCAGCTGACTGTTTATCTATGAAATGTTACAAGTATTATTATATTTTTGTTACCTGTACTTACAGTTCTAGACAAATATGCATGTATTCACTGAACTACGTTACTTGTTATTTACTAAAGTTTATTTTTGTGGGGTGTTCCCAGTATACAATTGATAATATTTACCAAAAGTGGTCCAAGGAAGGACAACTGGTGAACCAGCAACAGGATTATGGGTGTCCAAGGCTTACTTATGTGTGTAAAGGGGAAAGGCTTCCCTTTCTGGTCCAATCTCATAGAAGATCCACAGAAGGATCTGTTGCCAACTTCTTGGTGCCACATTCCCCAGCACACCATTAATGGTTTTGTGATGTCCAAGATGTCCAAGGTTCAGGCAGGTGGTTTTAATGTTATGGCTGATCACTGGAGTAATACAATAAAAAGTAGAATACAGTGATACAATAGTTTTATGTGTATAATTTCCATGATGTAATTCATAGTTGCATACCTATACAGTCTTGTTTGGTATGTATTTAAGTGAGGTGCACATCATTAAATTGCTCTTATTAAGGTAAGGTTGCTGAGGTGGCGAATGCCAATTCCCTGGCATAGAAAGCATTCAGGGGCTGAATAAACACAATCCTTCTATTTTTCATATTAATTCCATATGCAATCAGTTCAGGTCAGCTGGTGGTACAATGTAACAAATTATTCTAGATGACTGAATTACTGAAACGTTCCCCTCAGTGACTATTGATTAGAGCAAGGAGCATACAGGCAGGGATTTCTATTTAGTTTGGAACTGCTTTATGTCCGTTTTAAAATGTAGCATTTTATTAATCTGTTCAAGTCACTAACAATGCAATGAAAAGAAGCAACAAAAAAAAACCAGGGCAGATTCAGCTTCATTCAGATTATGTTTCCCCCAATGTCAAATCCTTACTGATTATGTTTGATACATTCTACTAATCACAACATTGTCCATTTATCATTTAGACACAAAAATAAATTCTACAGGTTTGTCAATGCTTCAAGAGAAGATGAGTTGATTTATTTACTATACATAACTAAGGTGGGAGTAATGGATCTGCTGGTATTAGGACACATTTACAAGAAATGACACATTATGTACATAAAATATAGAATATGTATGTCTGACAATTAGATCAAATGAGTTTAATAATGATAGCATTTATATCAGGAAGAACAAATCACAAACCTTTAGATGCAAATCAATTGACTACCATTCAGTAAAAGGCCAGAATATTCCATAGACAAAAGAGTTATGGCTGTTTATTTCAATGTCATAATTCCTCCAGGCCACAACACATGGCATATGGAGTGTTGATGTATGATGTATTGCTGAGTTGGCACCATATTTTCCTCTCGCTCTAAACTGCAGTGTGGAGCTGCTCCATAGCAGCCATGCAGAAGATAAACCAGAGTCATGTGAGCTGGGCTACACTGGATTACATTGAGCTCAGGGGAGTTAGGCTACAAATGACCAGTCAGGCAGTTTTCTGCTTCGCCTTTTCCATTTATCTTTATCACTGCAGTGCCTGGCTCATGTAATGTACAGACCTCATTTGGACATCACAATATTTACTTAAGCCAATTGCATTTGACTGCTAGGTGCATAAATATATTATGTGTGTGTGTGTGTATGTGTGTGTGTGAGAGAGAGAGATATACAGAAAGAGAGAGAGAGAGAGAGATACAGAAAGAGAGAGAGAGAGAGAGAGAGAGAGAGAGAGAGAGCACAGTGGAGGTATAGAGTGAATTAATACTAAAAGGTTGGTAAGAGATAATGGGTAAACTGTTGAAGGGGGGATCTTGTCCCTGAAGCACAGCCCCAGAGCAAACATAATGAAAGTGCCATACTTTATTTTCTCTGACAACTAAAAATGTGCTGTGTAATAGAGCAAAGCCTTTAGAATGATTGCATGCTTTGACGTTTTCCTTTCAGCTACAGAATGAAGTGATGATCTCTCATGATGATAAATAGCAGAAAATCACTGCATATCACATTTTGTTTCTGCTTTTCTATGTAGTAAACCAAACCTGATCTAATTTTTAAAAATGGACTAGAATGAGTAAACAACATGTGCCCAGATGGAATCCAATTCTAAAGGTGAGAAGGGGTGTTGCACTCACTGTGTAATGGCCTGACATGACCATGAACGGTCACATGAACCTACAGTCTGGGCTAGAAATAAAACAGCCCCAGCCTCTATTCTTTATACCATTCTCTACATTTTTATTATGACCATTGTTGGTGCTGTTGTATTTTGTAGTCCAAAATAATTAGCCTTAAGACATTTGTCAAGAGCAAACAATGTAATGTGGTTGGTAACAATTATACTTTATTTTGATGTTGCTTTATTTTTTAAAGATGATCCTGTTAATATCAGGCCCCCTTGCGTCAATGGTTAGCAGTTTGTCTTGCTTATGAACCATTATGAGGTTAACTTAATTATAGCTACTGTTCGAAAATGAATTTCTTACAAGACATTCGTGATCCGTAAATATAATCTCATGCTTGCAAATGTGCACAATTCAATTTGATAGAAAGTTATGAAGTTTAGGATTATGTGAGTACTGGATTAGTGTTGCATCCACATTTCTTCTGTTAAACTCATTACAGTTCATGATGTTTTACTGTCACTGTATCTAACTTACTGTACCTACTCTATAAATAATATCCTCATGCCTCAAACAAAAGCAGACACTTATATTGCACTGTCAGTGAATCTTAAAAATGCCTGGGTTAAAGCTAAAATGGCGGGCATTTAAGTGACAGAAACTAGCTGTGAGTATATAAGGTCATCAGATCTGCGAATTAAGTGGAAGAACTCTGCTTTAATAAGTGGTCATCATGTCCATCTTAAAGACTGACAGACTCTGCTTTAGTCTTAGAGTGGTAAAAGTGAAAAGCTTGGTTTGAGAGCGTCTCTTTGCCGTTCACAGGCATGTGCCAATTTATGTGCATGGCAGAGAGCTTTTATTAATAGCTTATTCTGACTCACAGCCTTATTGCCTATGTCTAAGCTCTTGTGTCCTTTTTTGGAGGGATTTTTTTGGCTCACACAAAGTGGAAAGTGCTCGTCTTTCTTAGCTTTTGGCCAGAGAGCTAAGCAGGATCTTGTCTCTCTCTCACACCAGCTTGGAGAAGCTCCATGCTTTTTTTTTTTTTAATTTATACTCTGCTTCAGGGTATCCCAAGAGCAGGCTTGCTCCACTGGTTACCTCTAAGGAATCTGTGGTGCATCTGTAATGTAATGCGTGACTTAGTCTGAACGCAAACTCTTGTGTAACTGAACAGGGGTTGGCGAAGTCCTTTTAGGACTTAACACCGTAGCCAGTGAGACACATATACAGCTGTGTTTTTCAAAAAGGCCAAACTTCTCTGCCATATACTGTCTGTGTCTAAACACACAGTACACCAAAGTTTAACTACATCTAAATAGGTCTTATTTACTTACATTCATTTAAATGACAGAATTTCCAATTAATAAATAAAGCTAAAAATCTGGGGAATTGGTCAGCATTGTGGTGCAGTGGGCAGAGCGTCACCTCACTGGGATTAATTCCCCAGTTGGGCAGCCATGTTTATTCTATGTGAAGTTTGCATGTTCTCGCTGTCTGTGTGTGTTTCCTCCAACAATTTAAAGACATGCAGTCAGGTGAATTGGAGATACTACATTGCCCCCTAGGTGTGAGTGTGTGAATGTGTGTATCTACTAGGGCTTTCGAAGTTAACGTGGAAAAAATTATCGCGATTAAAAAAAATGAGCCGTTAACGCGAATTCTACTTTGGCCCTGCGATTCACCCGTAGTTCATGTTAAGGCTTGTCGCACACTGCTTCAGTAACAGTAAGGCTGCGTCCGAAATCGCATACTTCTGTACTGAACAGTACGCGAAAACAGTACGCGAGCATGACTAGTGTGTCCGAATGTGCAGTATGCATCAGGCAGTACGCGAAAAGTTCCCGGATGACGTACTGTTTCAGGTTTGAGTGATAGTGAAAGATCTGTTAAACAGGAAGTTTCATGTCTATTAAGAAGAGTATGATTGAGTTGGTTTTGTTCTGCATTTTGCAGTTCGAAAATACTTTTGTAAAGTGAGATTTCAGTATGCTGTAGCACTTACCATTTTCTCTTGTCCCAGCAGTTTTTAACGAGTACTTTTAGCATAACATGTGTTCGTCATTTTAATTGTAACATTTCACTTTAAAGTCTTATTCATTTACATAGATGAAAAAAATGTGATTAATCGCGATTAACTATATGAAATTCTGAGATTAATCGCAATTAAAATTTTGAATCCTTAGTATCTTAGCCCTAGTATCTACATGTCTGCCATGCAATAGACTGGCAACCTGTCCAGGGTGTTTCCCTGCCTTCTGCCCAATGGGATGGACTCCAGCACCCCCTTTGACCCAGTAGTAGGATAGGAAAAATAGTAGTAGGATAATGAACAAGTGAATGAGAAGTTAGAAAAGTTGCTTTTCACACATCACACGCCAATTCGTGTTCTGGCAGCCCTCCAAAAAAATAATGCTTCTAAACAGTTTTGAACCGTCAAGGACATGTGAACCAAAACAAAATGCCTAAACTCACTCATGTTATACAGATACAAGAGAGAACCTATGTATTACTTTATCTTTTTTCATATTACGATTTTATGGAACCACTTATTCTTAAATATTGCTGAAATTCCTCCATTCCTTCTGTTTAATAATCCATGCAAAGCAAGACTGAAGAAAAAAATGTGGGCAATTTATGACAATTCTCCAACTGCATGAAACACTGTGAAGAAATGTGCATATCTGTTGGATCTTTGGTTTAAGCAGGATTTTTCCAGTTGACAGACATTAATTTTTTTACCATGAACAGTGAGAGGAATTAAAATATTCAGAACAAACTGCAACATGGACTTGAACATTGAACTTGAAAATAGAAACAGAAAACTTCAAATCAATTTAAATCCTTTTTGGAAATCATCATTATATAATATATACTCATAGTTTATATTCTGATTAATATAATCCTATACCAGTAGGACCTTCCTCTAAAACAACCGTAACTGCACTGACAGCTTTCTGAAATATTCTTTATGATCACGTATGGTTGGTTTCACCCTGAGAGGTTTTAAACATAAGCTGTCTTCAGGCATGAAAACAGAATCTTCAGAGATATGCTGCAGTTGCAGCCTGAAGAGGCACACCAATCAGATCTGAGCAAAAACAAAAAGAATAGGAGGATTTTCCCATTTTATTCCACTTCTAGCACAAAACTTGACTCAGCTGAGACCTCATCCCCAAGGCCAGGTGTTAGATTTGAAGCAATATGTGGAGCTGGAGGAGGCTTTGATGGGGCTTAGAATGTACAGGTAGGAGAGCATGCTGGGAGCTGGACACAGATTATCAGGATGAAGGAGGAACACACCAAAATAGGATGTTGAATGAAAAAGGTTCACCACAGTTTCGTATCAGAGAGAGAAAGAAAAAAAAAAAAGAGGGTGGCCATGAAAAGTACAAATGAGATACAAGAGAACACCGACCTGAAGAAAACTGTGCTATGTAACATTTGCAACTCCTGCTATGTTGTTGCTAGGTTACTATCTCATGATAAGTATAAACCAGTGCTCTGTATACAATGCACATGAGCAGCGTTTTTCATACATACACTATACTCCACAAACACAGTTTAGACAATACACACAAAATCCTTTTGTTCCTTTGTTGCTAAGGAATCTGGTGTAAATTCCTGTGTTCGCATCACTTACTGCTTTAGCATGCCATCTGCTAATGCATCTCACATTTGATCCTGTTCTGTCGGCAAGGCAGGCTTTCTCATCACAAATATGCTAATGAGCTCATATCCCTGATCCCACTGAGTATACAAAACAGGCAAATGAATCTGCACTGAAAACAGCTATCACCAGCAGTGGGGTGAGCTGATCTGAGATGTTTGTTAGCAGCCCTGTGATTGACATAATTACACCCCAGCCATGGTAAGACAGAGGTAGGTAATGGTGTAATATGCACCCACTGTAGATAATTCATACATGCATTTCACACATTACCACAATAGGGTGTGAATGTTGTTTATACAAAAGCAGAAGTGAGCACAGCATGGCATTCAACAATCCTAAAGCATGAGCATCAATTATATATATACATTATAGAAGTCTTATGGTCAGCCACAGACAGCTAGAGGAAGAGATGGATAGGGTAATCTGATTAAGTGACTATCTACACATAGTTTTTCTGCACTGACAATGCTCTAGTTGAATATTTTTCATAAGTCTGACATCCTGAATGAGATGAAGAGAGAGAGACAGAAGTAAAATCCCAGTGGATGGGATGATGCATTATGTAGAAACACTTTGAAACAGATGTTAGAAGTCTCATGAAAAAAACAAATGTCTGAACCCTTTTGAGTTTGTCTCCAACATCTGATCAATTCCAAAGTGAATACAATATGACAAGCAAAAAAACATATCCAGGATGAGTCTAAATATTTCAACTGTAATAAAAATTCTGCCACATTGATTTAACTGCTATCATTATAATGCTATCATTATATTGTCACCTATACTAGTCTGACTCAGTTATTATCTGAACCGTTTTTCTTCATACTGGGTCACTGGGATTGCTGGAGCCTATTCCAGAACTCATTGGACAGAAAGCAGGATAACACCCTGGACAGGTCATATCACAGGGCAGAAACACAGACAGACACTTTCTCTCTCTCTCTCTCTCTCTCTCTCTCTCTCTCTCTCTCTCACACACACACACACACACACACACACATATATATAGATATCTAGAGGCAATTTAGTATTTCCAATTCACCTGTCTGCATGTCTTGGACTGCATGGACTGTGGGAGGAAACCCACGCAGACACAGGGAGCTGACCATCCGGCCGGGATTCAAACCCAGACGCATCTTGCTATGAGACAACAGCGCTACCCAGTGTGCCACAGTGACACTTCCTACAACCTGCCCAGGGATATCTGGAGAATCTGGAGCCTATGCCAGGAACACTGCACATGAAGTAGATATAGAGTCACCAGTTCAGCTATTGGCATGTTTTTGGTGGAAGGAAACCAGAGAACCTGTAAAAAGTTCACACAGAAAGAAAGGGCAATCATGAACATAGGCAGTAACCTGTGCTTAGAATCATATCAGGTACTTTGGATCATGAGGTGGCAGAACATTCAACTCTACCTTATCACCTCTAACATATTAATCTAAAAGGCAATCACATAACACAATCTTCTTGGAACAGGCCAGAAGGTGCTCTCATTGTTCTGCAGTTTTCATTGGGGACTATTAAAAGGAGCTCCAGATTGCCATTGACATTACAGAGCCTCTCCCTCAATTTGGCATGTGAAGCAAGCCAAGTGATAGTTAGTTGATGCTAAACTTCCATATTGTGCACATCTGTGCTGTAATTGCTTGCATTTTTAACCAAATTAGAGAAGACTCAACACAGCATTTCCAAGGGCTCTAATTAAAGCTCCAGCAGCTCTGATGAAAATCGCACTTTTCTAAAGGATCTTCATCATTACTCATATCTCTCTCACTCTGTCTCTGTCTCTCTCTCTCTCTCCATTATCTCCGATCTGGCAGCACTCTGGAGAAATCATTACTCTACATGGTTATAGACCATCAAGGACATGTAAACCTGATAATTATAATAACCATAAGCCAATGCATATGGATGTGTATATAGGCAGAATGTGAACCTGTTCTTTATTGTATTCTAATGATCTCATTTTAATGTTAAGCTTTTAAGGGATCCTTAAACATGATGTTTAACACAATGAAGAATATTTGTTTGCGTTTTCATTCTTGGATCTGCTATTATTTTGTGAACGTCTTCATCCAGGCTAAATGTGTACTAACGTCTCTTCGTATTTTACCAGGATTTTGCTTCATAGCAACTTTATAGGTAAAAAAGTAACATATACATTTTTCCCTACACCTCCTCCACAGTGAACGCACTGTTTCACTCCAGTATGTGGTACTCATTCACACTTTAATCCAGCCATCATGAACCAATACGAGACATTTTTATATCCTCCTTTTGTTCTCAAAGCGTGTCAGCTTAGTTGCAGGAAAAATGCAAACTGCATTCAGGCATGCAGATCATTATGTACCTACAGTATATGTGCTTGTTTCAGCATTTGCCATTGTGAGCTGACAAAGACAAATTTTCATCCAGACCGCACCTGAGGGTTCTCAAAGGTGCTTTTCCCTACCCCATAGTCAGGGTTCCACTCAGATTTACACGGGTATTGCATGTTTGCAGATGTTGGCTGATTTCACCCTGTTTGCCCAATGCTCTCCTGAGTGAGATAATGTCAGCACAAGCTAAACAGCTGTGAGGAATCATTATATCACCAAATAGAGAAAGAAGGCTACAGCTAAGAAAGGTGAGCAGGGTTAAACTGCACTTTTGGAAACAACGCTAATTTCATAGCTCTGATTAAGAAGTCATTGGGTGAGAATAACCTTTCCGGCAGGCTCATTAAACCTTGGGTCACCCAGTCTCAGGCTGAGAAAGCCTGAGTGACATCCTAACTGGAGACAGCTAAGATCCATTAATGTGACAGAAGCCAGGAGGTCAGAGAGCTCCAGCTCCCTCAGTCAACTCTCAGACTGTGGGCTGAAAATGTCTGGTGTACTGTATGTGATGTTCTTATTGATCCATCATGACTTCGGCTGATGTGGGACATGGTGGGACTGGACACTAGGACTCTTGATGGCCAGATGGGAAACCGATCATCCATCATTCTTGATAAGGCTTCCATTTTCTTCTGGCTGATTTGTTTTGCTCCACTGTAGAAGCAATGATTAAGTGACAATTTGTCAGGATGACACAAGAATAAACTGGCCCTTAAATTGTCCAATGTTTTCATCAAGATGAGAGGTGGCAATATTCTGCTCGGTAGTTTTCTTTCCTGCTGTTCATCAATTTGTCTCTCGAATTCCTTTCACAAACCAATATAAGCATTAATATCTTGTCTGAAGCTCCCTCTGGTTATTTTATATATCAGGACAAAATGTTGGGTTTTTTTTTTTTTCTAAAAGCTTGGACCAGAAACTCTTGAAGAGGCCCAAGATCAGAAAAAAAACCCGAAAATTGGTGGGATTAAGGCTTAAATCACAGACTGTATTAAGTCTTAAAGAATTCAGAAAGTCTCACTCTGAGCATTTACCAAGCATGTCACATCAGAGCAACCAACGCTCCACAAGCTTTGACAACTTAGTATGCAGCTCAATCAGCCCATTTTGCATTATTTATCTCTTTAGAGAACACTTGCAGCAGACTTGAAATACCTACAACCCCATATAACCCATTTACTGAGATGTGACGGGGACTCAGAAGTTTACGTCCATATGGTAGATTTTTAAAAAGGCTACTTCTGGCCTTCTCAGATCATGAGCAGCACTCCTTAACTGCTTAAACACTTGCCTCAGGGTCCTGACTGTACTAAACTCATATTCCATCCCCAGGCCCAGAGCTCACATTTCCGCCAACTACACAGCTATCATCTTCCTCTACTTTTATTACATCCTCTCCTCCCACACAGACATCCAGACTCATGTTTCTCACAGATATGCTATTAAACCAGTTAACTGCATTTAACAGAAAAAAATTACTGGATTCTGTGAGTCTGAGCCGAATTGCGTAATGTTATTTCACTCGTGTGAGGTGGTGAGAGACAGGCTTGTTCACGTGTAGCTCAGTCTGTAAAAGATCTGGATTGTGTGCTAGGCTTAATTAGCAGAGACATGACAGTCAAGAAAGAGGCTAAGGGTTTTAAGAGAACATGATCCATTTAGATCTCAGCAAAAGTTTTGTTATAGCTCATTTGACTTGTCGGTTCATGTAGCTCACTGTGTACCTCAAAACGGCGTACCACTGTGTAGCGTTAGCTAGGAGGTGACTTTTGCAGTGTGAGACCAACATGAACAGACTTCTAAAAATGTGAAACACTGACAATAACCATTGCTGACTTTTGTTTCGTCCTACAGTGTGTTGCCATGGCAATGCTCTCACCTTTCTCATGCTGTCATGGCTGGGCTGCAGAAACAGTAGTCACTTCGATTATTAGCATACTTAAAGCTCATGGCAGCGCAGGCCTGCCAGCACAGATCCCAGCAGTCATGGAAGAATGGAGCAGGCCATGAGAAACGTGGCTTAAATTAGGACTAATTAAATTGCACACGTCGTGCTCTCACTCCCACTTGCTGAACTTTCACTCCACTCTGCAACCAAATGTGCAACTTGTGCAGGCTTACAACATGGCGCAAATCCAGTGTGGTTCTTCTCCAGAATCGTGACTGAAGGAGTGAGATGAAGTCAGCAGAGAGAAGGCTTGATGTGTGCGTGTTTACTGTGAAAGCAAAAAAAAAAAAAAAACAACATACACTGACCAAAAGAAAATATGAGCATCTATTATTGTTGATCACAAATTGATTAGCTTCTCTCTGCTGTACAGGTGATGATTAAATGACACTTTTCCAGAGGGACCAAGGACAAACCAACCTGTAAATCTCTCCCTGTTCCTTTCATCAGGATAACAGCTGTCCAATATTTTCTCTGCCAGCTTGTGCCTATCATCCTTCTGTCTCAATCATTGTCTCACAAGCAATATTAAGCATCTTTAAGTTGCCTATTGCTCTCTCAGTCAGAAGTCTCTCACCAGGAGGCAAAGAGCACTTCCCAAAACAGAATGACCCCTTCAGCCAGGGGTATAGAGTGCTTTGCTGAGGAACATTGAGCTGCACAGAGGAGGGTTGCCACCTGAAAAGAGTGTTCTCTGAAGACTACATCAACAGATAGCAATGTCTGAGCCTCTGACATTTGCAAGAGAAGAAGCGCCAAGTAAAACCTATTGACATGCACACTGGCCCCCTGTGGCTCACTGTTGTCTTTCAGCAGTCAGCAGGTACAGACGGACCTTTGACAAAGTCAGCGCTTGCATTTTGTTTATATTATTTATTTCATTTCAAGTGCCAGTCATGCATGCCCATATTGGCTGGTGGACAGAGGCAGTTGGAGGCTATCAGGAGACGTACTTGACACACCAGTGAGCAGGACAGCAAAGAGGAACCGAGCTGGTGATTGGTATTTTTTGAAGGTTAAGCTGTGAAACCTGGACACCAAGGATTTTCCTGTAATCCTTTTTTATTCGTGTGGGGTGAATAAATGAGAGACAGTAAAAAAAAAATCTGTGCATTTCTTGCTTCCCTATATCATACTTTGCCTCATTAACTTTCCACCAGCTGATCATTTCACTCATCATATACTATTTATTTGTTTGTCTCATGGCTGTACCTACAGAGCATTGGTAATGATGAGGTCTTACATTCATTCATCTTCAGTAACTGCTTTATCTTGGTTACTGGTGGAAGGAATCTGGAGCCTAACACACGCAGGATGGTGTATCAGTCTATCTCAGAGCAGCATGCTCACTTTGTTCACATACTTATTCACTCCTACGGCAGTTACCCAAGTAGTCACCAAAAAACTTACCTGTGTTTTTGGGTTGGGGTTGGAGTGGTGCCCACACAGACACAGGAAGTACATCTGAAACAGTACAGACAGACAGTACAGTTTAGATATAATTCATGATTGATCTTGGGACCCTGAAGCTGGTGTAGAAGTGCCTTATACACTGATCAGCCATAACATTAGTTACTTAAGTAAATACCATTGGTTAGCCAATGGCATCTATCAAGGGGATATATTTGGCAACAAGTCAGTTCTTGAATTTGATATGTTGGAAAAGGCAAAAATGGACAAACATCTGGATCTGAGTGACTGTGATAAGGGTCGAATTGTAATGGGTAGATGATTAGGTCAGAGAATACCCCAAAAAGCATGTGTTATGACATGTATTTGAGGTATGCAGTGGTTAGTACCGACCGAAAATGGTCAAAGAAATGATAACCAGTGAACTGATGACAGGGTTTAGGCTAATGAGAGCTTATCTGTCTGGTCTGATTCCACAAAAGAGCTACTGTAGCTTAAATTACTGAAAATGTTCTAACGCTGGCTATGATAGAAAGGTGTCAGAACACAAAGTGCATCACAGTTTGCTGCATACGGTGCCCAAGCTGACCCCCATCCAGCGCTAAAGGTACCTACAATCAGCATGTGAAAATCAGAACTAAAGCATGGAGCGATGAAAGATGGTGGTCTGGTCTGATCGTGTTTTCTTTTACATCATGTGGATAGTCAGGTGCATGTGCATCACTGGGGGAAAGGACATCAGCAAGATGCTGGGAAAGACAGTGTGATGCTCTGGCATTCATGCATGTGTTAGTGTATTAGTGCATTAGTGCAAGTACACCCCTTCAGGGCAATTACTAAACGTTAAGGCTGATCTGTTTATATCCATAACCACAGTTTTAAAGAAATTAGATTTTAAAATGTGTGAGCAACAACCTTATAATGAGTGTCTCCAGC
>JAOVVF010000051.1:13603638-13614266 GCA_028565595.1 Duopalatinus emarginatus | reverse complement strand
TTAATTTGATCTTTGTTATTTGTCTATTTATACTTTTTATTCTTTGACATCCAATGTGGGCAGCAAAGTAGGAATTTGATTGTACAGGGAAACTAGTTTTTCTTAATGTGCATATGATAATAAAGCTTTGAATCTTTGAATCTTTGAATGAATCTTAATCATGTAACCCATACTCTTTATATTTATATCTTTAAATAATAGATTTAGTGGTGCATTTTTCCAGGCTGTATATAAAGGAAATAATTATACCAGGTCTTCATTGGTTTTTACATCGCAGTGGCTCTAGTTGCACAGTGTCTATCAGAAGGACACTGAATAAACTGCTCTCCGTCATGAGCGAAGATGATCATCCACTACACCCCGTCATCATAGAGAAGAGGAGTAGATTCAGTGGTGGGTTGCTGCCACAGAGCTGCTCAATGGACTGACACAGGGGATCCTTTGTCCCTAGAGCAATCAGGCTTTTCAATCCCAGTGGGGCCGAATTCTTAGCTTTTTGCACACTTGGACACTTTACTGCACATCTTGCACACTTATACACTTTACTTCAAAACTGGACACTGTCTTTCATTGTTATTTATTTATCTATTTATTAATTATTTATGTTTACTCCACCTCTTTACTCAAATCATGACATTGTCTGTGTGTCTCTAGTTTTAACACCTTATGTGAATCTTAACTGTGCTGTGTATGTATTCTTGCTACTGGCTGCAAAATTTCATTCAGGATCAATAAGCGGTCTGTCTATCTATCCATCCATCAATTCATCCATCTGTCTGTCTGTCTATCTATCTATCCATCTCTCTAGTTAAGTATGTTTCTGGCTCCTGTGGTGTGTTACTGTGTACTATCTCAGTGAATGAATGATGAAGTGTGTAGTCTGATAGACTTTAGAGGTTTATAGACGATATTCTGAGTGGGACATGTGGAGTCTGAATCTCTATCACAAGCAGGTGACGCTATTGTTCTCTTTCCCTGGGCTCACCATAACACAAATCTAACTTAGCCAAAAGCAAGGCAGGATAAATTCCTGCGGAAGGGCAGCAGAGGGAAAGTGGTCCAGACAGTAGCCAATCCCACAGCAGTGTCTCGGAAGATGACGTCGCTTGTTTTAGGCGCAGCGGCGCTTCCATGTTCACAGTCACTTTAAGTGAAGCGAGTCAGAGAGCGCAGTGCCACTGAGCCCCTGTGGGACACTTCAGGGTGTTGGAATTGCTCCGGCTTCCGCTTCACAAGCTGAACCCTGGAAATAATAATAATAGGCGTCTAGTATTGAGAATTGACCACAAGTACAACTAGCGCGTCGGGACAGACAGAACAAAGTGTGTCGAGATGAACAGGCGCAGAAAGTCCGTGCGCGCAGAGTCAGTGTAACCTGTCTCCAAACTCCAAAGCAAACCTTGCATAGATAACAACCAGAGACGGAGATGAACATTCCTGCTGTTAGGAAAACACTTCGCTTTGTGCTTCTGCTGAGGACATTTAACACGGCGTTGTAGAAAAGAGACCGGGAATGTCCGTTACGCACAAGTGTCTGTACTTCTCACTGGATCGCTTTGGGTTCTAAACCCGGGAACCTGATTGTGTTTGTTGGGGTTGTGTCCCAATACAATATCAAGCTGAAGTCGGAGGGTCAGACTGGATGTACAGCTGCGCGATGTGTGGCCACTTTTTCTGGTGCGGTGCGCAATCTGTGCGCAGAGGATTAATCCTGGAAACTGTCATGTCCCTCTGTTTTTAACAAGTTGCGCCGCTAATAAAAAAAAAGTGACCAAAATAAAAGCCATGATGACCTTCTTAACTTTTTGGATATTGTTTCCTCTTTTGGGTAAGTTGACATTACATCAGGGTTCAGTCGTAGAGCTCATTAAGAGCACATTTAACAATAAATGACTTTAATGTAGACCAGTAAAACCAGTTCATGTTTCTGCTGGAATTTTGCTCTCAGATCCTTTTTTTTTTTTTTTTTTTTTTTTTTGCATGTTCTGTTTCATCATAAATATTTATTTAAGATTTTATTTATTTTAGCCAAATAATTCTTATATAAATATTTTTTTAAAAACAGCATTCTTATTTTCTAAGGTATATATTTTGTACGTTATATAATTCATATTACACTCATAAGTGTGTTGATCACCTGTTCTTTGATAAACATGACTAAAATATGGTTTCCAGCCACATTCACTTTTCCAGTGCTTCCACACATTTCTTGAATTCCAACACACAGATAAATCCTGTTCTGTGCAGATGTGCTACACATGTCGGTATGTGCTGAACTGGTGCAGACTCGAGCATCCCGGCTGGATTGTGTCCGGGCTCATGAGCAGTGTCTGGGCCGCTATGGCTGCAGCTCTGCTTTCCGCACAATGAGGCAGTGTCTGGCGGGTACAGGGGGCAACTTCAGCGCCCTATCCGAGCCCGAGGCACAAGATGAGTGCAGAAATGCCATGGAGTCCATGAGACAGAGCTCTCTGTATAACTGCAAATGCAAACGAGGCATGAAGAAGGAGAAGAAGTGTCTGCGCATCTTCTGGAGTGTCTATCACAGTTTACAGGGTGCGTAAAAAATGAGAATAAAAGAGAATTAGTTCCTCATTTATGCAGATGAAAAGCTTTGCTGTTTAATGTATCATGCATGACAAGAGCACTTTGCTGTTAAGTGTCTGGAAATAATCCATTTTGACCTTGAGTTGAAAAACTTTTAAATAGAGGATTATTGGTAATTGAGAATATGACTCCAGAGCAGTGCATTTCCATCTAAATTGGGATAATAATTCTCCAAGCTGTGTTCATGTATGTAATGTTTTGCAGCGCCACTATATAGCCTCCTGGCACTTCTCCTGGTGTTGTTTTCTAGTGTGCTAATTGAGTTGTTTGTTCTCATTTTCCAGGCAATGATTTGCTGGAGGACTCGCCATACGAGCCAGTGAACAGCCGTCTGTCTGACATATTCCGCCTGGCTCCCATCATATCAGGCAAGCCTGCTGTGGTTATAGCATAGCCTGCTGAAATAGAAAGCATTATAAAGGCAGTATCACAAACTAGAAGTCTGAATATAGCAATGTTGTGTGCTGGGCCTATTCACCCTTGTTAGGTTGTATGAATGTTCTCAGTTGGCACTGATTCTTTTCTGCTTCTCCTGCTGCTTTATCTTCTTTACTATACACTACTAGTGTCACAGATGACTAAGTCGGTTATTTTTGGTATTCTGTGATACACTTGAATTGATGATTGTCTTTGCAGAAGTGTGAATGCTTTGCAGGGACAGCAGGTTATTTATCCTTGTGTTTTATGTTCAACTGTATGACCTAAAGCTGTGCTGGAGTTCCATTTGAGAGTAAAGTAATGCTCTGCAGATGGTGCTGTTTAACCCCAGGTACATTTCTTCCCATAAGTCTACAGGAATTTGAGCACCAAATACTTTAATAAGCACATTTAGTTTTTTTCTTAGACCCAAGGAAATATGATGTAATTCTCATAGTTTGTGATCAGTGTCTACCAGGAAAGGTCTACCAATCAATACGTCATCATCTTTATAAGGCTACATTATTTCCCAGGGTCACTTATTTCCCAAAACCACCGCAGTCACTTACCTGCATGTCAGAGTTTTGGTCAGAAATGGAGCAGATAATCACAGAGTACAGTGGAGTTAGGAAACATTGTCGTGAATGGTTGGCCCTCTACAGCTTTTGTAATTACTTTTTGCCCACTAGTGGAAAATAAATAACAAAGCAGTAAGTTTGTGGTGTTTTTCTGCCTCAGTAATGTTCACATCACTCTGACTGTGTGCGTCAGTGTGCTGCAGGTGCATTAAATCATGTGAGTTTTACAGACCAAGCAAAGGGGACCGCACTTAGCAGAATTATCTCCATATTCAGAGGAATTGCACAGAGACATTAATCTGGAGGTAAATCCAATCATGCATCCATTCGCCTAACCCACTAAAGTCCAGCAGAGTTTTGGTGAATAACAAGCCACTATAAAGGAGTGTAGTGGTCTCGGCTGGTCACAGCATCCTTCAGTATTCGCTCACAGCTGTCCCATGCAGGAGCGGGCACCATTTTTATAACTGCCGCCACCTATTTGTACTGAGAGTCCATCTCATAGAGCTCTGAATGGTGAGAGTAGTAAAAACCAAAGATAAAACCCCTAGATAAATGTTTTAACCATTTGAAGCTTAGTAGCTACACTTATGCTCGGTTAAATGAAGCATATGATGTAAATCACCTCCACATCACTAAAAATGATTACTGTAATTTTAGCCTTCTCTCATTCTTAGACTGGTAGCCTTTCTCAGTGCAGCAGGTCTCTGGTATATATTTATGTAGTTCTGCACAAATTCCCCCCCTAAAACCCCATAACAAATGTATTAATACATAGTAAAACGTTTGTTTTTTTTCAGGCAGATTATTTTTTTTCCCTTTAAAATCTAAACTACATACATTATACATGCTGAAATCTCTATAAATCATTTCATTAACAAACATTAAATATTTTAGACTGTTAACTATTTTTGCTTATTAACACGTTTAATTTGTATTCCTGCACATGAATAATCCATTTAACTGTTTTTTATTATAGTAAGTACGTTAAAAGTAAAAAGCAAAAAAATTCAAATGAAATGCAGTTTTAAGTATTAAAAGCATTCATAGAATTGTTTATGCATGAAAGTGTTGAACGTCTGCAGTCTGTTGTACTAGTAACATGAACACCTGCAAATATTATGTCTAATTTTAATCCACCCACCTCAAGGCACACGTGGTAAGGGAATATAATAGATGTGACTGATCCTAATACCACCACATTCTCTCAGCTCCTCTATATCTATACAGCGGGGTGTAAAATCTGAAACATCTGAAATCTGAAAAAAAAAAAACAGAAAAAGACAAGGAGACATTCATACCAATTTCTAATGCATTAGTAAATTCCCTTTTGAATGAAATGTCTGTGACAATCTTTAGTCAAATTGTCTCATTGATCAAATACAGGTGATATTTCACCATGTCTAAAACCGCTCTTTCTAAACCCTCAGTTTCAGTGCCTGTTGCTTTAAATGCAAATAAGTCACTGATCACTCTGCCCCGCCCTCTGCCATGTGGTGTGCCTGCAGGCATATTACAGAAAGCTGCTTTGGACTATGGGAGAGAGGTCAACCATGATAACCGACATGTAGACCAAAAAAGTGCTATAATGTTTACATTTCTAAACCGATTTTAAAGTCGGTTTTATGTTCACAGGTTTATAATCTTTCATGGCTGAAAGTATACAAGTACTAGTAATTGTAAAATTGTTTTTTTTTTATATTCCTGTGATAACCCACGTTGTACTGGCCCAAGTTGTAAAAACAATCAGACACAAAATTTTCAGAACGCACTGAGAGATTTTTGCTGAGTGTAGCTGGGAGGTTCTGTCCTCTGAGGATGGGAACTGATACAACGATCTGTGTTGATCTGTTCACCCAACATCAGTACATTTTCCTTACAACCTGAAACTAAAAGAAAAAGTTATGTAGTCATCAGAGTATCTACTTTCACTGCCTCCTTTTTTAAGTCATCAACAGAAATGTCTTCTCTAATTGCCACAGTAAGAGGGCCTAATGAAAATAAACACCATTATTTGACTAAATGCCTCTACGAAGCCTTTACACTTCCTTTAAGGTAAACGACAGAGTGGGATCAATACAAATAGCTGCATTAACAATCAGCATATTGCTGAGCAAGACACTTAACTTACATACCATAGCAGATCAAAACCTAACAAGCCTGTCTTCTTTACAAATTCATCTAAGCAATAATAATGATAAATCGTAATGGGGATCATCTTTCGGCTAATAAAAGGTGATCCGGGTGGGCGTTGGTCTAGAAGTGGCTCTTAAGTATCAGTGGAACTGTAGTACCGCTGTAGAGACGTTCTCACAGCCGGGCTTGTATTTCTGCTCTTTGATGTGACGCCACCTCCGGCAGGTCCACGTGGATTTTGTCAGCATAAGGATTTAGTAACAAATCTCCTGTAGTTACCAAATAAGAGAAAAATAAATCTGATGAAAAGAGGAAGAAAAACAAGCTTCATGTTTCTAGAGAATAGTGTCTGGGATCCAGGGGTGAATTCTCTTACATGTGAATTGAAATGGATAATAGTTGACGGTGGTTTGTCTAACTAATGATGCTATTTTACTGTTTGTTTGCCACAGTTTCCATGACAAAAACGAAAGAAAAGCAGACATGTCCGCATGGCTGCTCAGTGGCTTGTGAGGAGCCCCTCTGTGACTCCAGCCTGTCCTCAGATAGGTTTATTACACCATTTATCCAAACCAAGCAGCGTGTGACACCCAGACTAATACCCATTAGAATAAATTCACAAGGTAGTATTTGAATTAAAACATGGCTCTATTTTATAAATCAGCAGTGGAGGCGGCCTTGAGAGTGTACTCATTCAGCCACCTACAATTGGTGAACAGAGAGAGAGAGAAAAAAAAACAGCAAGAACAAAAGAAACCAGTGCAGACGACACATGAATGAGCAGTTGCTTATCATAAAACTGAAATGATTATTTGATAATTTGCTTTACGATAAAAAAGCAGATGTATGTTTTGGTAATACACCTCACGACTGTGTCGTAGATTGGGTTGGAGCCATTGTTCACCCACTCTACGACACAGTCATGAAAAACAGGAGCACATTTAGTGCAAGACTCATCCCACCAAAGTGCACCACAGAGTGCCACAGGAGGTCATTCCTGCCTGTGGCCATCAGATTCTATAACTCCTCCCTTAATGGGTGACACTATGGTTCAGTATGTTCCATATTTATTATCACAGCCACTGCCTTTTAGTGTATTTATAAGAATTTAGTGTAAATATAAAAAAAAAATCTCTTTATTTTAAATTACTAGAGTGTTTATTCTTTTGTTTAAAAGCGTGCAATTTTAACAAGTGAAATCTCCCTTTGGGATCAACAGAGTATATCTGATTCTGAATAAATATCCTTTTGTGCTCTCATCAGGTTTTTAACAGAAATCAGGGCTTTAAATGCAGCTCTTCAGAAAAGTGCTGAATGACGTCAAGCACAGTGAGGGCTAAGTGAGAAAAAACAACATGGAGGACAAAAAGCTAAATTGTTATAAGGCTTTAATTGTTAGAAGATTAATTGTTAATAACAAATACACTAAAATGCTAGAAAAACGGATACACCAGTCTAACATTTGGTAGGTCCCCCATAGGCCATGGACTACACAATCTTTTGGAAATATTCTGTAGGCAATGAACACCATACTTCCTGCAGAAGGGTCCACAATTCTGTATTCTGAGGTATAGGATTTCTCTGTGCACAGCATGTAATAGTATGCCAGATGTGTTCAATAATGTTGAGATCTGGTTACTTAACCAAAAACCAAAAAGTCAGATGAGTGCTCTTCTAACCATAATTTGGTATCTCTAGATGTGTGTGGTGGTGCATTATCCAGTTGAATTAATGCGCTACATAAATGGGTGTAGGAGGCACACAAGGTTCACCTGTCAGAGATGTTTGTAGATGTACCAGGAGTCCCATTGAATGCCAGCTAAAGAAATATGCCAGCTGAACCCCATACCATTATGGAGACACCACCAGCATTTGTATAAGTTATTTTGCATAGGCTCATCTATTTAACCCTGCTGACAATTACGGTTTAGTCTGACCATTCACCAATAACCAAAACAGCCTGTGTTGCTCAGAGTGGTAAAACATTTTTGGTAGCTTGTCAGGCCAAGCTGATTTATCAGCAGCATAGCTAAAACTCATAACTCATAACGACATTGCACATAATAACAACAGTGCACATAACACAAAAACGAGCTCAGTATATACAAAAACCACTAGTGCGAATATAGCCTTTAGCTGTAGGAAGAAGAGGTGTACACAAGGACATTGACAGAGCACAAATCAACCATTCTAAGCCACAGAGATGGGAACAGATCTCACTACAAGCCTTGTTAATTGATTTTCCTTGTGTCTCTGCCTGGGTCTACAAGCATGTCACTGATTTACTAAACACAAAATGCTATTAATCTGTCCTGAACCTGCACATCTTTTATTTATAATCTAAGTATTATGTATTTTTTTATTATGCATGTATATGCTACAGACATTTGTCTCTAGACCAATGTGGAGAGGAAGGGAAAAGCTCTGACTGTCATTGTACTATAAATTTGTTCTAATAAGATGATAAGTAGATGGTTGAGACATCTGACAATTCAGTTAAATGTTGAAAGTAATCTGATTAATGAAAAGTAATCCAGTTTGTTTTGTAGAAGTTGAAATGAATTGATTACTGTAAGGATTCTTGTACGTCAGAATTTAATTATGCATTGTAGATGCACTTCTGCCTTTCTGTTTTTGGCTGATGAGACCTGGACAATTAAATTATACAAGTATTGGAATTCTGCTGCGACACACAGCATCGTTTATGTATCATCTTTTAGCTGATTAGTAGTATTCTTAGGGAATATAAGATACATCATATTATAATTTCTACAAGCTCCTCATCGTAATCTTCGGGATGCTTAATTCCTCCGTAAGGATGCACTTCATATGCACCTCAGAAACAAAAATGAACAAGTTAAATGATGCTTGCCCTAAAATGTCTGGAAATAAATAAATAATAATAATTAAAATAATAAATGAATAATAATAAAAATAATAATTGCCTACTGCAATCACACTAATAATAATCTATCTGCCACTGTCCTATGTTCCTGTGGATGCTTAAGATGTAGCCAGTGAATGTTAACTATAATGCAAGTAAAATATAAAATTAAATAACTAAAATTTAGTATGATGAACTAAAATAAGAGTAAGATTACACAATCCTACACCTAGTACCCGAGTCACGCACAGAAACCAGCACATTCCCTATATTCCCTACACCCATATTCCAAGAACTACCTTGTGAGCTCTTCTTAGGGGTCATCAGGTAGGCACCTCCCTTTGTCTGTGTTTCACTAAATCAAGCCCATGACACCTCCAGAAAGCTCAGCAGTGAGGTCTGGCATCCCAAACCCACTCCGCTCCAAGTTCACCTCACAAACCTACCACTTATGTTCCATTGTATACAACTCTCATATTACACACATTTCCTGAATAATTCAGTAACAAATCTCATAAAACCTCTCTCCTGATAGAACTAAAAACCCAGAACAGCCCCATGGCTCCTGGTGGCGATGAAAGAGGGCAACTCTGTGTGTTGGTCATTGCAGTTAATTTGTGTGAGTGGAGAGTGTGGCTCTGTCAGTTAGATGCAAGGAAATGGACTTGAAACTTTAATTAGAGTGGAAATGTGGGGATTATTAAGAATCTATTGAATGAAGCTAAACAATTGTTAGCCTGAATAATTATAAATATAAAGTTGAAAGTCTTTTCATTTCCTTTTTCTATGAAAGTGCTATTGATGTGACTCTAATTGAATTCTGGATATGAATATGTTTTGAGTAGGACTTGATTTTATTAATACTTGCGTCTAAAGCCACAGCTCAGTACTCCAGACAGTAGATTCTCTAAATATTTGTCTTGATCTATATCAGATGTCTAATGCAATATTATTTTGAAATGCCACTTTGTTTGACAGAAAAATCCATTCTGTTCGTTCTCTACTATTGGCATAAATCTCAGTCAGGCTATACAAGGAGGGACTGTATTAAAAATGGAAATATGGTCCTGTCAGCGGTTATTGTTTGGAAGTGCAATTCAATTCAGTCATATTTCTGAGCATTGATATTGACACTGGTGCATATATGACTGCCAAGTATCCAGTCACCAGCAGCATGGGAGAAGGAGAAATAGCAAAGACTAAGGAGTTGAAATGAGGATAGCAAGTAATCTACAGTTCAGAAAACATCCCTACTGTTTAACTGCTAATGTTCTGCTGTCTTTCACACATGCACACGTGTCACACAGGGATGATGTTTAGTGTAGGACAAAACAATGCTGTAATGTGAACTAAGCCTACAGGTCAGAGTATCATGTAGTATCACGCCATTCAAGGAGGAATGCGAACTCTGAACCCCTCGGACCATAGCACTAAACACACTATGTCATCAATACTGTGTTAACTTTGATCATGAAGCTTGTTTTATTACACAGCACAATGCCACAGATGTCGCAGGTTTTGAGGAACGTGTAATTGGCATGCTGACTGCAGGAATGTCCACCAGAGAGCCTTGATGTGAATGTCATCGTTGTGAATCGAGTGGCCCTTGGTGGCAGCGGATCTCATCACAGTATCTCTGTGCATTCAAAATACCATCAATAAAATGCACCTGAGTTCGTTGTCCATTATGCCTGCCCATACCATAACCCCACTGCCACTTGATTCACACTTTCCTGCAGTCAGCATGCCAATCGCATGCTTCCTCAAAACTTGCAACATCGGTGGCAATGTGCTGTGTGATAAAACTGCACATTTTAGAGTGGCCTTTTATTGTGGCCAGCCAAAGGAAGGCACAACTGTGCAGTCATCATGCTGCCTAATCAGTATCTCGATATGCCACTCCTGTGAGGTGGATGAATTATTTTGGCAAAGGAGAAGTGTTTACTAACACAGATTTAGACAAATTTGTGAACAATATTTGAAAGAAAAAGGCCTTTTGAGCACAC
>JAOVVF010000051.1:13522349-13551909 GCA_028565595.1 Duopalatinus emarginatus | reverse complement strand
CCGTCCGTCCCTCTCTCTGTCTGTCCGTCCGTCCGTCCCTCTCTCTGTCTGTCCGTCCGTCCGTCCCTCTCTCTGTCCGTCCGTCCGTCCCTCTCTCTCTCTGTCCGTCCGTCCGTCCCTCTCTCTGTCCGTCCGTCCGTCCCTCTCCCTGTCTGTCCGTCCGTCCGTCCCTCTCGCCCTTGCTCTGTCGGTCCATCCGCCTGTCCCTCTCGTGCGCTGTTTGTCCGTCCCTCTCCTGCTTTGTCTGTCCGTCTCTCTCTCTCTCTCCTTTAATTGCAAGTATCAAAATAACGAACCCAAGAAACTCAGAGTGCGAACAAACAATAAATGAGAAGACAGATTGGAAAATATAATAAGTTCGGAGTCTCAGAGTTTTTTTGAAGGCTGAGCCTTTCTTCTTTTTGTTATGATTGACTTGCAGGTGACGCTTCCATCATCTGTGGTTAATCGATAGTGTAGAACAGCAAAGTACAGCATCATTGTTACACGCAGCCGATCGATATCTTAACACGGGACGTTTTGGGTGCCAAGGACGAGGCTGATTGCTATTGGATTTGCGATGAAGAGGGGTGTGCCGCAGTAAGCACTAACAGATTAGCGTGCAAAGCCATCTGTGCTGCAGCAGTCACTCCCCTGCTTTCATATCAATCTCTCCAATGTTGGAAAAACACACACAGATACATTATGCACATCCAAACACGCACAAAACTGACCTTACAAATGCACACAGGTAGCGGAGAAAACTAATGAAGCCCACAGATCGCTTCATCACTGTGCACAAAAAAAGCAATCACGTCCATTCAGCCTACATGGAGTTCTGCAGACAAAAGGGATGTCACTAACAAAAGCTTTTACTGGCTGCTTAATAAGAAATTAAATACTAGCTGTTGGGGTGCATTTAGCTGGGCAGGGATTGTGCTTTTTTCAGCGTTTTCCATAAAGAAATAATACATTACAGCTCAATGGCGTGCACAAAGCAGCTGACTGTAACAGCAATTTGCTCAGAGACTAATATGTTAAATGGCCTAGTCCTTGCTGTGAAGTATGGAGCATTGCAGGCAGGAACCAGTGCCAGCTCACAGAAAGCCACTGCAATTTATCAGGGCTGCCTGAAGGTATCAATAGCTGAGGCATTAGCATTCTGCAGTATCAATCATACAAACACACATTTTAAGCTGATAGCAATCACGCTCCAATCTACAAACTTGCTACGCTTAACATGCAGCACGACCCCTGCTGAGGAGAGAGAGAGAGAGAGAGGAAAATCACTCTTTCACCTGCATTAAAGAAATACGGCAAGCAATTACACAGAAAGACGGAAGGTTATGTGGCTGATTTCTCGACTGGCTGCCATTTGTGTTATATTACATTTACAAATATATATATTAAAAAAGCTTATTATTTTACATAGGTAAGGTGTCAAAGCTTCTGAGCATTGTTGTCCATCCCTGCCATTAATTTAAGATCATTTATTAACATATCATCTCAGTGTGTCAGCTCAACACACTGTTTTCCATGAACCACTTTAAACTGCACAGTTTAGTTACAATATTCACTTATGTGATAGTAATAAAATAATAGTAATAGAAATTTTATTTAATAAATAAATGTTTATTTAAAACGTTTTAAGTGAATCGTAAGAACATCCTTAAAGCCCTCATACAATTAGCATGGATTCTAGTTCCATATTTTTGATAATTCTATGATTAAAAACACAGCCACGTTCCTTATTTAACCGCCAAACACAGCCATCGCCAAGGCAACTGCCTAAGATGGGCAAAAAGATATTTTTTGAATGGTTAGGTGCATGTTTTATTAGAGCCTTTAGTCAGTCTGATGAGCACAGGGGCATCATCATGCTGAGGCAGGTTTGGGCCTCTTCAATCCAGTGTAGTGAAACATACAAAGACCAGGACTATTTAAATTAATTCTCAGTAAGGTCCAGTTTAATTTCCTTCAGGCAGAGGTCTGGAACATAATGTTCATAATATCTAACGGAACATAATGTCTAACTTGCCACGATTCAAATCTCTATCCTATATTTTAAAGTATCCTAGATTTACACCAACATTCTATATCGTCAACAACTAATAATCAAATGAAATTACAGAACAATTACAATTTAATAATAAATAAAGTGGGGTTTCTGTGGGTTCAGGCTTGAGTGGTTACGATTATTTTCTGTTCTGAGATCAGACTTGAGTGGGTCTCAGAAAACAACACATGTTGGTTTTAAACTGTCCGTGTGAAGAATAAACATTCTTGGGTAAAACTCAGTTTTCACGGTTTCTCTGTTTAGAGCATGGCCATGTGAATGACCTTTTCTCTGACACACTTTATTCACACCACTGTTTCTCGACTCCAATCTCCCGTGTGTTTGCGTGACTAAGTGAGTGACTCGCGCTCATCATTATACACATATTTGATTGGCTGAGAAGCATCATGTGTGATACTGACAACGGACGCTATTGGTCTGCTAAACCTACACCTTAAATGCTAAAAAAGTAATGCAGATTGAAATAGGGTCCAGAAAGGACAACGTCTGGGCCCTGTTCTATACAATTGTATGCTTCCACTTGTGCGAAACCGTGTATGAGTGTGAAGGACAGGTCAGGTATACAGAAACCTTTGACCAGATAGAGTACCAATTTTTGCTCTGAATGGATTCGGCTGAATAGTGCCCACTGCAGAAACATCATTTATTTTAAGTGCTAAATACTGCCACAATTATAAAATATCTTCCACCCACTGGTTATGAAACACAGCCACTAATCACTACTGAAACAGTTCTCTCTCACACAAAGCAGTCCCAACATCTTCAACTTGAATGAGCTCCGTCTGCTCCACGGCAATTAATCCTTCATTATCTTTTCTATTAAACACCACTGAAGCCCTGCTCTGGCCAATCCCACTGAGAGAACATATCTATAATGGGATTATCAAAGCCACGCACACACACCATGCTTCACACCTTCTCATACCAGTACGATCAGGTCACTGCAGTGAGAGCTGAGTGAGAGCTGCCTCTGTCTGTAATATGTGCGAGTGAATAGAGAACCAGAGGCCCTGGGAAGGGTTTATTAATCACAGGGTTGGCCATAATTGACCGAAAACACAGAGTGAGCTACGATCAAACTGCTTTAATGAATAGTTCGGCAGTTTCACCCCTGGTGTTCCAGACAGAGAGGAAAATAGAAAAAACAGACAGAACCAGGAAATGGATAGTGGCATGCCTGGGGAGCATTAATACAGCCACCGATGAGCTGTTCAATACTCAAACACTCATGATATTTGATCCAACCTAATGAAGGCACAAGCGTCCTGCCTGTTGTGTTAAGAGATCAATAGCATATCGTCTTAAATCAGCTCTTCACTTATTAATAAAAGGGAGCAAAGGAGGCAATGAGAAAGAGCAAGAGCTAGACTGAAACAGGCAGAGGAGAGATGGAGAGAGAGAAAGAGAGGAAGAGCCCTGGGAGAACAGTGTGGCATGCACTCATTTGTGCTAATAGACACTCTCTCAGCAACAGCCTGCCTTTGATGACAGCCAAAAAGCACCATCTGCAATTTATCCATCTCTCTACATCACCTGCTATTACTCATCAGGCCCATTGCCTTTAGCATTTCAACTCTCCATAATAATCCATCAGACAGAGTTGGGCCGTCACTGAAAAATCGGCTGATACATCCCCGACCCTCACATCACGCAATGCAGATTTATGACTAAAATATGCTGCAAACTCGTGTCTGAACCTGAACCAGCGGTTACTCTCCGTTTTACTTTCTCATTTTGCCTCAGACACATACTCACCACTTGGAAAGGTTACTGTGGCAAGTTAATCTTCATCAAATACTCCAAAAGGTAAATACTCAGATAAACAAAAACAGCGCAGTTCAGGTCAGGGTAGGGGGTCAGGTCTATTCAGAGTTGTTATTCATTTGCTGAATCACATTTAAAACCTTCCTTGAGGGTAACAGTGCACAGACTCCACTGATGTGAAATTGAGATTGATCGTGTATCGATTGTTCTGTGGGCTTCATGTTAAGCCCACAAGACCAGTCTATGGAATTAGAAGTTTGCCGTTAAAGACTTGACAAGAACCATAAATCCGGGAGATTGCAGGGTGACAGATAGTAAAAGTTTATACAGACACTCTGGCCTTTCCAAAAGTGACAAGCAGCAAAGGTTTTCTACAAGTCAACAAAAATATAAACAGTCATGAAAACCGTTGAGACCCGTCGAGTCTGATGGAAGCAAGCACATTACCCTTTCACCCTCAACCGACTCTGTTAGATTTAATTAACTCCCAGTATAAAGTAGAAAGCCAGAAGGCCAAATAATTTGATTTTGCTGTCAATACAAATAATTAGCAAAAACAAATATATCGTTCCTGGTCAAAACTTGGAACGTAAAGATAAAGCGTTTAACAGCAGATTGTTGTGTCTGTGCTTTTCAGATACTTAATATGTAGCCGTAAAAGAACATCAACGAGTTTTATAGCTATGTTCTGTGAATCTAACAAAAATACTGGCCAGGAAAAATAACAGATGCCTCACTTAGACACTATTGACTGCTGGTTCAAAGCAGTGAAATAATGACCTCAGGCTGAGACATGACTACAGCTCAATGAAATATGGTTGCTTTTATTAGCATGTTAAAAAAAAAAAACATTCAAATGCAACAGTTCATGTACAACACTTAAGAACATCCATTGTAAATTCGGTGTGACTGTTCATTCAAGATTTCATTTATACCAGATCTGGCTGTGTGCTGGTCTACTCATGATTCAAAAGAAGAAATCCTGCAAAGGCAATATAACAATGCTTCAGGGATTTAAGACAAGTTCTGGACACTTGCCTTATAAAGTTTGTCTAATGGCAGGGCCTAATGTGGTGCAGGAGACCAAGTTTTAAATTGTGGAAAGTGCAGTAGCCAGAGCAAGAAACAGTCCAGTCTGCACTCAGAATTAATTTATTTTATTTGGTTAACGTCTAGAAAACCTTTGCTGCTTGTGATTTTTTTAAAAGGAGCAGCCATGGGGACAGCCGGGGCTCAAGGTTAGGGAACCGGTCTTGTGACCAGGTCGTCACCAAGTCAATCCCCTTTTCCAACAAGACACGACTGAAATGCTCTTGATCAAGGCACCTAACTACTCCTGTGGTGCTGTGGATTGGGGCTGTCCAGTGCTCTACCAAGGTGTGTTCACTGCCCCTAGTGTGTGTGTTTCACTGCATGATTAAATGGATTAAATGCAGAGGTCAAATTTGTCTGTGTGCAAGCACAATAGTTAACCACTGCACTTTCATGTTCATTTAAGGAACAAGATCCTTCAGACATAGTCTCACTAAAGTAATCCACTAGAAGTACGTGTGGGGCTGAAATAAATACATGCGATGAGTCTGGCAGTCTGATTACAAAATGGCCTCTGGCAGTTATTCCAAAAAAAGAAAGTGCTGACTGTCAAGAGAGGACAGGTCAATCTCATTGTAGCAGAACTGTATTTGATATTGATCCAATACAGTTACCACGTCACTGCGTATGCCCCGCATTGATCTGTTACCCCCCACCCTGACCAACCCCTGCCGTTCGGCAGCTTGGCTCAGTTTGTGTGGACTTTTGCATTAAGGAACTGAGTGAGTCAAGTGCAAGAGCCTTGAAGCCAAGTTTGAAAACCCAGTAAGAGCATTTGTCATAAATGTTCCCTGGTGAGTGTGTGCACTGAGCAAATGGATGAAGTGACTCAGAGCACTTGGACACAGCCATATGTGCGACTCTCATTAGTGCAGAAACATTTTCCTTCCTGCCTGATCAGACCAGAGAAGACGGGGCTGTTGCAGAGCCACAGCTTTTCTCCTACAGGATCTCAGGTTACTATTAAAACTGAACGTCGCAAACTGGTACTAACAAGTTGTAGGTCCTCCATGAATTTGTAGGACGTTGTAGGACTCCAGAATTACTGAATGTTTTTTTAGGTAATAAACACCAAACTGCCTGCAGAACGGTCCACAATTTTTCGAGGTGTAGGATTTGTGTTCCTCAGCGCGTTGCATGGCATCGCAAATGTGTTTAATAAGGTTAAGATAAGGTGACATGACAAAAATGACAAAACCCCAAACTGGCATGAACTTGGCATGAAAGTGTTTGGTCTGAGAGCGTGTTCACCTAAGACGTGTCAGCACTTTGTCCTGTTGGAAGAGGCCAAACCTGGCAGTATGAATGCAGGATATGAACAGGTTTAGCTCATCATTAAGGACAGAGGCATTTATATACGTAGGGGTCCAATGGAATGCCAGCTAAACAAACTCCATACCATTATGGAGCCACTACGGGTTTTTTTCACATTTTAGTGTACTTTTTGACCATGGTGTCCTGTACATAAGGACATAACGTCTTTTACAATAAAAGAGATGCAGGGCAACAGGTTGTATAAATATAGACTGGTGGTACATGTTCACTGCCATTGTCTTTATTACTGCACTACAGCACGACTAATACTTGCACTGTATGGTGTACTGTGATGTTTTACACACACACTCATATCACCTTACAGTGTAATTTAAGCTTGTTTACTTGTGCATTCGACAAACTCTTGCATCTCCAATGCTAAACAACTGAAAAAAGACTTTAACTACATGAAGTTTTGTGACTTTCTTATTTTCTCAAGTATATCTGCGTTCTCAAATCCACCACATCAGCACAAAGACATCAACACTAATTTTGAAATACAAGGAGAACGTATAAGCTTTATTTAATGCTCAGAGGGAGAACACTTGGGGTTTTGTTGGCCTGAGGTTTGCTGATGTCCTTGAGAGTCTCTAATAATGTATAGTCCTATCTTAAAGATAGGCTTTTGCCCGAGAAACTTTATTCAAGTACTTCATTTTTCAGAATAACACAGCCAAGAAAAAGTAATGCATGCCCTAAACAGCTTTTCCCCTGAACTCCACTGCCACTGTCTTTTTTTTTTTCCTCTTAATTGATCCCACACTAGTGTATTCTTCATGCAGATAAAGCGACAGAACTGAATGAAATGCACTCGGCTTGCATCAATACCATTTCTCCTTCCTGGTCCAAGTACATGTTACTTGGAATTTGCTGACACTGAAACTGAAAAGATTAGCCTACTTAAATGTGTCACCTCAACGGATTGATCCCCTTTTGGAAAGAGCTGTTCACATAACACGCCTGGCGTGAACTGGTCGTATTAATCCATCAGCGGCACCATGGAACATGTGATTGAGCTGTGTTAATGGATTGATTCTGAAATGAAGTTGAGTCGCAAGCTAAAGCATTTAACTTAAATCAACTTGGTCTGCAGGAGAGAAGAATGAAGAATGAAAGCATGCGTTACTGAATCTGAAACACTGAAAGACTTGGATACGAGCCAACACTAAAATTTTAAGTCGCTCAGAAAAATAAGTCTAATAAAAATAAAATAAAATAAGACTTAAGTATATAACACAAAGTGGCTGCTGTCCAGCAGAAAAGCAATTCCAGCCCGAGACATTAATCAGGAAGATTCTGTGATGATTGCGTTTAACCAGTCAATAGTCTGCACTTCTTTTAGCCCCACCCCCTTATGGATGAGCTGAGCCATGTCGTGACATCCGAAGGAAAACAGCTATTACTATACCTCTCGGACACAACGCTGTGAAATGGCTGTGCTGCCACAAACATGCCTTTCACATGTAAAGTGATTCATTCTTTTATCCAGCAACCACCTACACACTGATAAACTTATACTTAATCATCCATGTGTTTAAAGCATCCTACACACAGAAGTGTGTTAGCCATAGATATAACATGAAGTGAAATGTCAGTGGCCCTTCTAGCTGTTCCACAGTCACTCCTCCTGTTCTGAGGTGACATTTAGCGCGGACGTCTCTCAACTCGCTTGAAAGGGCCGCGCTACCATCTGTGCTCCCAGCAACGTCCAAACAACCGGCAGCACCGAGCTCACACAGGTCACTCGCTCACCCAGAGCTGCAGCCTCACCTCTGGAAGGTCATGTTTACAACAATGCATGTTTAAAGAAAAGCTATTCAACCTTAGCAATGTTGAGTTAGAAAATTCTCTGTGCAGGTTTATAAATTCATCACAGAACGACTCAGTATGTCAGATTTAATGTAGTCACAAAGGATAATAACTGTATGTTTCAATTGCCCAAAGTAAATCTTTTCACTACTGCAACTACCAATGATTAAAATCTAAAAGAAAATGTAAAAAAAAAAAAAAAAAAGAGCACTGAAGGCCACAAAAATTTCTAATATCAAGTTTTTTTTAGCTGTTTGTTGTTTTTAGTGACATAAAATTCCATAAGTTTTTGAATTCATATCTTAAACAGTATACTGCAGACACAGATAAGGGACCCCGTTATCTATTTACAACTGTTATTTATTTCATAAACATAAAGATACATAAATGTTTTCTGGGCCAGTATAGATCACTGAGAGCCTTCCAGCACAATTGGCTGATAGCCGATATGGATCGAGTGCTGGATGCTACTTTTAACTAGTGCAAGACATAAAACATGGTCTAAACTGATTCACTTGTAGTGAACGTTAGCATGGGCCTTATTTTATCTGCACATCTGAATACAGTAATTTTTTTTTTTTCAGCTGTGCACAAGGCCCATTGCTATAGTCCCTTAGTCAAAAGTTGAAGGGTCTGGAATTTCAGCTAGAAACTGTGGCGACCTGCGGCTGAGGCATTTTACACAGGGCTTGAGCTCCCAGGTGAAATGCTTGATGAAAATATAAAAATGAGAAATTTAGATATTTAGAGAAACATCGGTTGATCATCGATCACGTTATGGTTGAACATCGTTTAATACCGATACATAGGCAATCAATCCTTCTCTAGCATATTATTTCACTACATTATTGTATTCATTTCTATCACTGGAATGTTAAAAAACATGTGGATACCCTGCCTATCCTTCACAGACTTTATCTGCCCAGAAACCAGAATTTAACAAAGAAATCTACCAGGATACAATCTGATTCTGAACTGACAGTCAGAAAGGACACCTGACTGAACAGATGAGTGATTTCAGACTGCTGAACATTTCACTCCATTGCTCTAGCATTGATGTGTTGCACTACTATGCTGTGCAGCAAGACATTTCAATAGTTCATCCTATCACAAACAGACATTACTTTGCTAAAACAGAGTCAGTGTGTGTGTGTGTAGATTCAAACCAGCTGTAGCAGAGTCTCTGAAAAGGCAGATATAATTACATTTGTCTTGTAAAATGTGACCTCGTCTCATGTAGACTTAAACTTATAAGCTTATAAATACTTATAAACTTATACATATGACAGAGAGTAGGAGAGAAACTAATACAGAAAGTATAGATGCCACCAATCACTGCAACATAGACCAAACACTTTTATGCCAGGTTCATGCCAGTTTCAGCTTAGGACATAACTGATCTTTGTTCACTACACAATAGTGCAGAGCTCCTTCAATGAGTCTTGCATCAGGATAGGACAGAATACTTCCCTGCGGCACAAGGGAAAAAGAGAAAGGGTACAGAAAGCTGAGTGTCTGCCTCATACTCGGTGATATTTGCCTGTTTTTGTGACCCTTGTGCCAGCTGAGAGCATGTTTCTACCCCCTACAGGTCTTGTTTTAGTCCACTGGAAGTTGAAAGTACGAATAAAATAGCTTGGATGTGCTAGTTTTCAAAAAGTAAGTTTTTTTTTTTTAGCAATTGTATGAATAATTTTCCTGTTTAATCTTGTGTTTTTGGCTTTTTGGTCATTTTTAAGGTCAAAAATAAAATCAGCAAATGCAAGAAATAAAGAAAAAAATTAAGTCTGCACTTTGAAGAGCAAAAATAAAGCATTTAATTGGCACATAATTTTGGCTGCTTTTCCTTTTCCCAGAAATGTTGCTATAACAAACCTTGCTATTAAGATGTCACTTTCTAAAAAGGTAACAAGGAGATTTGGCCAACAAAGACAACACTTGCCTCATTTACATCAAATCGATAATTAAGAGCAGGGAAATAATGATCTTTCTGGATCACTCTGGATGAGGGTGAACTCAGTGAAAGATGACTATATTATCATAAAAAAGTAACAATCATTTCCTGCCTGTTCCAATGGGGTTCACAAACACAACAACGACTGACAACAGGACACAGTCATGAACTAATGTTAATGGGATATATACTACGTTTTTATTTACACAGACAGACATACTGTTAAACTCTGCACACTAGATTCATTCGGACTGGTTTTTAGATCTACACAGAACGACAACTAACTCTTCACCTCCAAGAGCATCAGACAAAGACTGAGAACTACCACAGAGACTAGAAGCAAGAAAACCTGAGGTAAATCTTATTGAGGGTGATAAGCCTAGCACAACAAACAGCCGAGTCTGCAGAGCCATCTGTGAACTTCCTAAAAACAGTGCTATGAAGACCCTACTGTCAGTGTGAAGATTCAGGCAATTCAAATTCATACTAATAATTACAAGGTAAAAAGGTAAAAAGTAGGAAAACATCACTAGTTTTTTTCCCCTGAAATTTCTGAATGATTCCTTGATTACGATTTTGATTATATTAGTTCTTATACGCACTTAAAAAAAATCTGTAATTAAATTATGCAATTTCAGTTAACATATACAATGAGAATAGATCTTGGAAAAAATACTGAACACCAACACTGAAACCAAACAGTATACCACATATGTAAATAAAGGCACATTCTTTGCTGTATGTGCTATAGATTGTGCTATTAGTACTTTTTAAATGTATTTAGAGTGAAAAACGTGAATATTTTTGAAGTATTTAATAAACCCTTCTTAGAGTAAGTAGGCACAATGTCTTTAGTGCTATGCCAAATCTATAATGTCTTTCCCTGGGGAATTTTCTTGGCATATGTTTTACCTGACGCTGCAATCAACTTAAGGTACCAGTGTGAAATCCACAAATGCCACCCAGTAAAAGCTGTAGAAAACACCCCTTAACTCCTACTCATCAATTTGGGCTGGACATTTCTGTTTATGGAGTAACATCAACTCAACATGGCTGTAAACAGTCAGTTAAGTGCATTCAAAAAATGTTAAAAATCATGCTAAAACATTTAAAGTTAATTCTAATTCAAATGTAATTTATACAAATAAACCACATTAATTGTGAAAATTAATGGTGAACTACTTCTACACACAGCGCAGAGCACTCACTATCCGAAACCTAACTGATGCACATAATCAAAGTGTGCATCCCCCTGTTTAATTACAATCAGCTAATAGATGTATTATTATAGACATACACACAATATATCACAATAAAACTCAACAGAGGGCAGAACAACTGCAACAACAAATACATATTTTAATTAATGCTATCAGATAAATAAGCCTGTTATGCTCTGGGTACATGAAAAACAGAGCAGAAGAAATGACGGATGGAGTACTACACACGCACTCAGATTAAAAATGAGACACCAATGGAAAAAAAAGATATTACACAGATCAGCAATTATTGCAATTATTATTATTTTAATAATATTTTTGGATATACCAAATCATTTTACTTTGTGTCCATTCCATATTTGTGCCAAATATCAATAGCTTTTCTAAAACCTACTATACCATTTATTGATTACCAAGTTGTTTCTAAGTCTAGAGAATGAACAGGAAACCCTGCAGAATTTTTAATATTTAAAAATATTAGTGGAATTGCTGCTTTTAAAATACCACACAATGCACTAAATACAGTTAATATCCATAACTATTGAGTTTCTGCAAAAGATGAATTAGAAAACTGCAGGAATAGTCTTTAAGTAAACAGCCTACTTTATTTTTACTTCAGTCAAAAATGTGTTGGTCGATATAATACACTGAGCGAGAAATGTGCGAGATTAATTAAAGCCACCTTGATGTGAGGCTATGGCGTGGATTTGCTGAAATGTAACTGCTAACCGCAACGGATTGACAATAATAAGTCAATTCCTGTGTTTATAGGTGAGATGTCCTCTGAATAAATTCCCGGTCGGCCCCGAGTGATGCTCTTCATCATTTTGACTGTTTGAACTCACAAACTGAACCATTATCAGGAGAACCTTTGCATAATGAAAGTTCTCAACCCATCCTCCTCTTGCATCAGGCATCTTTTATTTTGTCAGACAGCAGCTGAGACAAACAAGGCTCAACACAGGGCCAAAAGGAGACAGCAGAAAGTCGCGGTGGCCAAGTATTAACCACACGCTAAAGAACAAGGCCATAAATAACTGCTGGTTAGCAGCAGAAAGAAAAATAAAAACCTGTGACAGAGGAGCTGCACTAAAACACTATTGCAATTTGCACAGGCCAAATGACTGCCATGACCTTGATGAGTGATTCATAGGAAAATGAAAAATGATGGCCACTCCATCTTGACTCTTTCTTGATCAAAACATAGACAAAAAACAGAGAGAAAGGAAGGAAATCTTCAGAAGGAAACCTTTTCTCAGAATGTCTCTCCTTGAGCTTTTCAATCATTTCAAATTAAAAGATAAATTTTTGCTTTGTTTTTTTCTGAGGATGCTGGAGGGCAGAAACAAACAGATGATCTGAACAGGGGAAGTGGAGTGTTAAAGTGAGTGGAATGCTAATAGCTGAAGCCCATCTGCCCACATTAGGCCTTATTGGCTTTAATTCTTTAGATGAATATGGTTCTGGATCACCGCAGTCATCAGTCATGTTTATCTTCACATGTCAATTAGCAAAAGAGCAAAACAGATCAACCTCCCTGATTACCAATGCCAGCTCCAGCCTACAAAATGGACAAGCGCAGTTCCACGGGCTGAGATAATTAGTGAATCAAAGATCACGACATTGACTGCTGTAAAGGTAAAATACACTAGCTGAGCTTGACCTCGCAACCGCAGTACAACGGCTTGTACTTGAATCCCTCTTAAAGGCTAAACACCACCTAATACGAGTGTCGAACACATAAATACAGAGAAATTTGAGTACCTAACCTGTGATAATCGATAGTCAGGAAATGTTTTATTTTTTACAAATTAAAGAAATACGACTCAAAAGACAGTTGTTTACACACTGTCGTATGTGTCACACGTCTGACATATGTGATGGACAACAACAACACTAGAAGATGCACTCATGGTAATGCAAAAATGTCAAGAAGGGCTGTTTAATTTCCTTATGATATCCAGTCACCCCCACTGTCACTGCAGATTCATCCTCTTCATCACATTCAGAAATATCAAGAAAATCAGAAGATCCAGCATGGGGAAATTCCCAGTCCAAGTCAGTCACAATGGTGTTTTACTGTGGCGTTGTTCACTGTTGTCACCAGTGACGTCACACGCAGCATCAGGAATTTCCGTAGCAAGCTCAGGTTTTTCCAGTTTTAAAGCAAATTAAGCTGCTATTTTCATTTTAACTGATGTCTAGATATTTCAGTATCTAAAACAATGTGAAATCACCAGGGAGGTCTATAAGCTTTTAAAGTGAGGCACCTTATCCTACAACTTCCAGCATGATATAAAGCCTGACACATCCATGTCCTGTTTTTCAACATGCAAAAGCAAACCCGTTGCAGACGTCTGCTGTCCTCCCTCTCGCCAGTCGCCTCTGATTTAGACATGTACTGTCAAAGCTAATTGGTTCGCCAGAACCTCTAATTAGGATGATGAGCAGCGTGTACTTCAGGGCAAAGCACCATAATGATATTGCTGACATTGTTGTTTAATTGTATACACAAGCCTCACAATGAACGACTTTATGACAGCGTTGGACAGGAGTTAGACATGGTGGGATGTTTTTCTCTATTCATACTTCGTGAGTGTATCTATGAACGTGACATGTATGAAAAGTATGTGGAAAAGTAAATGATAGAGTGTACCTCTCTCCGTCTTGAGGCCCAGCAGGTCTGTTTGATCTTCCACACCACTGCAGCCACCAGCAACAATGAGAGAAAACAACTAAAAGAAAAAAGAGACAGACAAACTCAATATTAGATTAATATAGTGAATATTTCTAGTGCACACCATGTCCAGAATAAAAAAAAAAAAATCAGTTCAGCTGAATTATAACAACAATCTCTCATAAGATGCTGCAATTTCATTGGCTTCTGCCAATTCCGATGTCAGAAATTTGACCATCTGCAGTTTCTTTCAGGATCAATAAAGTCTATCTTTTCTTATATTAATAAATGCTACAAGTACACATTATTATTTACACAATGACTTTAATTAGTAAAAAAATGCTTTGAAAATATCCTCTATGTGACAGTCTCAGCATCAGATGCTCTGCCCACATCCATTTATGTTTTGATGTTGCAATCTAACTGGCTTATACACTGCAAAAATTTAAAGTTCCTTGAAGAACCTCACAGGTTACTCCAAGAACCCAGGGGATCCTCCAAGAACTCAATGCTCACAGAGGTGCTTGGAGGAACTTTTGAGATTCCTCAGCAGAATTAAGGTTCCTAGAGGATCTTTATAACAAATATAACTAAGAAGGTGCCTCAAAGCACCTTAAGAGCTTCCTCCACAGGTTCAAACTGAAGAACCTTCAAATTGAGGAACCTTCAAAGGTTCTTCAAGGTTTTTCTCCATTTAACAGTGTAGAACTTGTCGGAAGCAGCGAGTAGTCAGTAATTTAGATGTTTTCCCACATTGGCTGAAGGTGTGGCCGTCTTTAATGTCGGCACTTCTTCAGCACATTTACTGATGAAGGCATCAATGCTAGAAGCCTGACTGCTACAAATATGTAGTGACTGGATTTTGTAACAGTACAGCATACAAAGACAATCAATACAGTTGTGTGCTTCCAAAATCTCATTTCAGAAAGGCTCACAATAATGTGATGGTCAGGTGTCCACAAACCTTTGGTCATGAAGTGCATCTTAATGCCGAGTTCAAACTACATGTTTGCCGAAAGGTTTTGATGTTTGGTAAGAAAACTTTCAGCTTAGAGGCAAATCAGCATTCACTCAGGTCTTAAATCATCTTTCATTGTGTCGATACTACGTGTCCTGCATGCTTAATACCTGGACCTGTCGGCAGGTCCAAAACCTGTAGTCTAAAAAGTCTGGTGACCAGGTCATGACCCACAGTGTGTGCGGTGTCAAGCTACAGCCAATAAGAATGCAGGATACAGATAGAAAAACCCAGGGAAGCAGTGTGTGCGCGTGCGTTTGATATAGTTCTATTGGAATACATTGGCCCACACAGCTACAGGCATTGTGAAGATAAAGAAAAAAGCTACTTTAGAATAAACACCATTTTGGTCAAGTATATAAACTCAAACAAGAGAACAAACAATTAAAATGAAACTGTTGCTAATAAACATCAGGATATACAGGGCTATGAAAGGTGTTTACACTGTGGAATCAACCCATTTTCATGAAACTATGCCAAGAAACAGTAAAAAGCGCCGACTATTGAAAATCATCATAATATGAAATGTTCCAGCAAGAAACCTGGACTCTTAAAACTCCAAGAATTTGTAGGTGCCCCAGATCAAGCAGAGCATCCTGAAGGTCTCAGTCAGCAGTTGAGCAAAGTGATGCGCTTCAAAAAGCAACTCCTCAAAAGCAAACCAACAGTGAAGCTGAGAACCACAGACAAATTGGTTTTTGGCATCTGTATTTCTGGAGATATGTGAGCATTCGTAAACATCTCAGAGTGAAATTAATTCATGGTCTGTACAGGGAAGGGGGGGGAGAGAAGCTCAAATGATGAAATCCCTTTAATACTTTCAAACACACGTCATCTCGGGCTCGTTTGTAGATAACGCTGAACTGGAGACGAAGGAAAAGAAAGAAAACTTGAATGGCTCAATTAAGAAGCGGTGCGAGAGAAATCCCTCTTTAGATCTGTCCCTTTTCATCCTCTGCTTTTCAGACAGCAAATAGGATTTAATCCCCTTTTACTGTCCCACCTGGAATCAAAATTAATAAAAGAAATACAGCAATTAAAAGGTTCCCACTCTTCTTACTGCTGTGGAGGTGAGAGAATCAGTGAAACAGCATCACACCAGGGGTGGGCAGAGAATAAACAAGTTTGAGGACAATGTAACAGAAGAAGACTATGAGATATTTGCTAACCTGTAGTAGAAAGAGAAACCTAACCACCTCTGGGGAAATAGTTTAGAGACGGCGATATGGGCAAATACATGATTATGTTTTATTGAGCTGGAAACAGTCAGCGAGGTGCCAGAATCATTCAGAACACAAACATGAACAGCGGAGGAGCACCAGACAGAAGGTCAGGTGTTATACTTAGCTATAGGAGACTTTATTTTTTCTTTATTTTGTAACAGTGAAAGAAATTATACTAAAGTGCTAGAAAAAACTGGTACAGAATATAACCCCTGGGTTTTGTGGCTCCATAATGGTATAGGGTTTGTTTAGCTGGAATTCCATGGGACGCCTGGTAAGTCTACAAACGTCTTTGACAGATGAACACTGCGTGTCTCATTTCTTATGAGTTACACAAATTCATTCCAACAGGACAATGTGCCACCACACACATCTAGAGATGACAAATTCTGGTTAGAGCAACACTTATCTGAGTTTGGGGTTTTTCCATTTACACCTAAGCCACCAGATCTCAAGGTTATCGAACACATCTGGGATGCAATACAACGCACTGTGGAACACAGAAATCCTATATCTCAGAATACAACAGAATTGTGGAACGTTCTACAGGACATGGTGTTCCTCTACCTACAGAATATTTCCATATTTCTGAAGTCCTGTGCTTCCATACCTATTATTGGGCTGGTTACCAGTTTTTCTGGTACTTCAGTGAACTATTATCGAAGTCATACTTACACTTGGGTTCTTATAGATATACAAGTATATAGTTATCTTGGAGTTTTTGGCTACATTCAGTGAGATGTGTTTAATCCAAAGCTTACTAAGGTCTTAATCACACCAGGACTCAACATGCCTTCTGGGTAATTGGATAACGGCACTAAGTAGAAGTGTGAACAAGGTCTTAAAGATTCACTGTGATCTGATCAGTCAATCCACATTAGGAGCTGATCTGGGCACATCACTTTTGCAGTGTGAACACAAACGAGTCTTGAAGGCTTCCTGGATGCAGCAAAGTGCCAACTAATCGACTGTGTCATTGCAATAGCAGGAAATTAAGTTATCACTGTAAGACTGGAAGCGGTGCTAATAGAGCTCTCTGAAGGTGAGCTACAAGATAAAGATGACACTATAACCAACAACAGAGACGAAAGCAGATGCTTTTCATAGCTTCTTCTGTCACCTCATCTCTCGTTCATTTAGAAGTTTCCACACGATCAAAACACTTTAAAACATCCTATAAAAGTATACTAGATATGAGACCCGTCTCTGTCTAAAAATAAATGGAGCCTGCAGAAGACTGATGTAATAAATGTGTGTGACAGGCTTCCTCCAGCGGTCACTGAAGACGTGTTCATAATACCAGGCGTGAAGTGCCGTATGTCGCAGCTGTCTACTTGTGATCGGATCACACAGGACACATGTTAATGCCAGGCGTAGAGGAGGCATTACTCATAACCAAGCAGGCCTACAAATAATGGCAACTCGGTCCTAATGTGAAATTGCAGAAATAAAACTCTGTGATTCCAATGAACAGGCAGAATATTGTTGTACAAATGGAAAGAATGTCAGAATAGTATTACTATGATCATAAAATGCATCTTTTTGAGGGGATCCATGGAATGTACTGAACAGTCAAGAGGACACAAAAAGTTTAATGAGGTCTGGTGTTTGACCATTAGTGAAATCATTGTGCAGTGCCATCCATTTTCATGTCTGTAGCCATAAACCCCTTCTCTACATCTTGACACAAATATCACCTTTTAAGAAATATCCATTCAGCCTTTTCCACTTGCAGGCAAATAAGAGCATTTCAATTCCCTTTACAGTCATAAACCTTTAGTAATAGAGGCTCATTATATTCTTGTTTTAGGGACAAAATTGAAAACTTGCATTAAGTTAAGAATTTTAATGAATTTTATTATAGTACAAAAAACGTGGACAATCCGCACTTAAGAGTTGATTTAATAGTAAAAAAAAAAAAAAAAAAAAAAAAAAAAAAAAAATCTTCCACAGTCTCCGAGCCTGCCATCTTCCAGTTTCCAGAACAAGACCTATGTACCCTACTCCACATAGCTCCCGAATTGCCTGGTTTCTGCAAGCTGTTTGAGTGTCACTGTTCATAACAGGCAGTGTGATTACAGACTAGGCTACAACCCCCAGTCCTCAACTCAGTCCTCACCTTCAGCTTTCACATCATGGAAGTCCCATAGAACTGTAGTTAGAGGCACTGAAATGGTCAGACACGCAGCGCATTAAAAATTTTGAAAAAAAAATAAAATATTGAATTCTAGAAATGCCAGTGGCAGTGGAACAAATCTATGCTGGGCAACGCTGAGTGTGAGCAGTCTTCTGTACAAGAAAATAGAAAGAAGACAAAAGAAGAGGAAAAAGTCTTACCCTGCTAGGAAAGTGCTCTTTGACTCGGAAGCCTCGACAACACAAGCTGAGCGACAAAAACAGCAAATGGATTGTAGCAACTGAACTAATGCATTAACTAACAGGAATGACAAAGTGATTGTTAAAAAGCCATTCCAACTGAAAATGGAGTTCACCCGCAGCCCCGTTAAACACCAGCTAATTTCAGGTTACGAAATGTCTGAGGCGTAATTAAAACCGCACATTTTCATTAGAGGCACTCTTTTTTCAAGTGCTGTCTTTTGCTAAGCGGTTAATTATAATAACTAAAAACAAATCATTACATTTTAAATGTACTTAATAAGTACTTTCAAAACAGTGCAAGTGGTCATCTGTGAACCTGTAAAAGGCATCTTATAAAGTAGTACTGTGTTGTCTCTGCAGGAAGGATGAATACAAAGACCAGGTTATAGTGAGCACAAACGAAAAAGTTACTGATGACGCAGGATAAGGATAATCCTACATGCTCATCAGCACAATGTTCAGGTAATGTGGTCTCGAACTCCAGTATACACTCACTTTCATGAACTGCTTAATCCTGGTTAAGTCTGTGGTGGACATATACATATACACTCAAGAGGCAGAAAAACTGGGACTCTGGAACATCTACAATTGTGCGTGCCTCTTATCTTACACCATTCTGCAGGAAATGCATTTTCATTATATAAATAAAGAGACAGACAGAGAGAGAGAGAGACAGAGAGAGAGACAGAGACAGAGAGAGAGAGATAGACATACAGACAGAGAGAAAGAAAGAGAGAGAGAGAGAGAGAGAGAGAGAGGCATATGAGAGGACACCGGAGAACCCTTGGGGAACCCCACAACCCCTCATGGGTAGGATATCCGAAACATGAACCAGGAACCCTGGAGCTGTGAGGAAGCAATGCTACCCAGTGTTTTACCATACCCACCACTTTCAGGATATAATATTACTCAGGTATGCACCATCATTGAAATCAGGATTGTTTATACAAAAACCTGATATTTGGCTAGTTATGAAATACAAACCCTGTGAAATAGATCAGATGGAGATGGAAAAAGAACATGGAATCAAACTTATCCAGTATTAAAACTAAAATCACAACTTTTTCAATGTGGAAATTGTGACAGCTGGAAGAAAAGCAAGACTGCTTTCACAAACTGTTTATGTAAAGACAGACAAAAGATATCCAAATGATAAAACCCAGACAAGACAACACTGTCAGTAGGAGGTATGTAATAATCCTGTGTGTGTGTGTGTGTGTGTGTGTGTGTGTGCGTTAGCCACAAGGCGCATCAGTTTACATTAACATACACCTCCACCAAGGTGATTTCTATAGTAACTGCTCGTTCTCAGGAACAGGTATGGTGGATGTTCACATAAATTACATCTAACAAAAAGAGTTTAATGTATAATTTATGTGATAAAATGCATCTAACAGTTATTTAACATTCATGAAAAGATTTCAGTCCTGTTTAATGACTGGAAGTAAAACACCTCTCTTAGCTTCTCTGCTGTAGACAGTCTTCAGGTCTTTGCACTGGGTGCTTTCTCAGTTATGTGACGAGCTGCATTTTGCTGCCTTATTAACTTAGAGAAATAGCAGCTACAACATAAGTGATAAAAGAAACCGGTTCCACAGGCGTTCCACAACATAAAATGCATGAGCTATGAGCAGATAAAAAGCACAATGTGTTGTTCTTTAATATTTTTATTTTTTTTGAAATGCCATCGCTACTGATTTGCTGTGGTATAAGCCCAGGTTCCCTTTAGCAAACAACAGAGGTGATCTTTTATTTTCTAAGTACAAATATGATTTCAGCTGAGAGCAACAAGATGCCAGTGTAGCAAATAAATATGAGTCGAGACTTTCTCAAATATACACAAATTTAAGATGACACAGTTGGGTGACAAACCCAAACAACTGGCTCGAATGATTCTGTGGTCTGAGGGTTTTTTTAGACCACCAGCTCCTACCTGCAATTAGTTTCCAATTACTTCCACGGTTTCATCTCATCCGGTTATACATCACCTCTCATTGCATGAGAACTTATAAGGGAAAAAGCCTAGGAGACGTATCTGATTTCTGGTATCTCTGGTGAGTGTACTTCAGCTTAACTGGTTATATGTAGGCTATATAGTGCCTACTAGCATTAGAACTAGCAAGGAAAAAAAAAAACAGTAGCAAGATACTACACACCTGCCATAAGTAAAATAATCAAGGTTGGGGTGGCCATATCACATCATATTATTTTCCTTTAACACACCTGTCATGTTTTATTTCTTACTTAATGGTATTTTCCTGTCAGTAAGCAGAAACACTACTTTACATTGTGGAAGCAGCCATAGGCTTGGGGAACCAGCCTCGTAACCTGAAGTGTTATTGGTTTGACCCCCATGACATGACTAAAGCACATTTAAGCAAGGCACCTAACCCCCAACTGCTCCCTCGGCACTGTGGATAGGGTTGCCCACCACACTGGGCAAGTGTGCATCACTGCACAGATGGGTTAAAACGCAGAGGTCAAATTCCTGTGTGTAAGCACAGTTATCAGTAAGTGGTTCACTTTAAAATCTTATCACCCAAAGAAGTTTCTTGTGTGGACATTTTAAAATGTCGGATAAGTGGGTGTGATACGCTAGAGCGCTGACGACACCAGTCACAAGTCTCATCCGATTGCTTCATCACCTACTTGCTAATTCAAAAGGAACAGGTCATGAGGCGTATCAAGACGCTGAGGAAATTAGTTGAGGCAGAGGCTGCTGATTCATTTCAAATTGATTTAACAAATTAACAGAGCTGAGACTCGCCCTGCCCTCATCACTGCCAAAGCGAACGGCTCCTGAAGGGAAGCGGGAGAGAAAGAAAAAGTCGACTCACCTGAAAAAGGTCACAAAGAACTGCACCAGGTCCATGATGCTGTTGTGTTGTGAGAAGGCAATCTGTAATGGGACAACAAGAAAGAGTCAATTTGGATGGCAATGTGCATATTTGTGAAAATATTTGGTCTACCCCATGAAACTTGAGCAAAGACAATGTTAAGCCACGAGACAGTCTTCTACCTCTGAGCCAAGGACTTGTTACATTTCTGGCATTAATAGAGATTTAAAGACACCCGACTGTATAGCCCTCAGGAAGATTACCTATATGTCTGAATTTCCTCCTGTGGGCTTGTGGTCTAGTGTATCACTGTTATACCAGGATCAGATAGAGAACGAGTGACACTACTAGATAAAAGTTTCTAATTCCACCTGTTTTAATAGACTGCAGTCTGTCTGTTCATAGCTTGAAGGAAGCTTTGAAAATGACTGATGACCTGGATTAGATTTCCACTGCTGAAAAGAGGAAGAAAGTCCAAACCCCTTTGACTAACTCAAGGTTACAGTTGACAGTAATTGTCCTGTTTGTGCAATGTTGTTCGATCTTCCATGTGCACACCTTGGGGTTTTGGGGTGAGGTTCCTCTCTGGTTCAAATGAGACGGTTATGATATTTTACAGCACTCACCACAACTATATCAACTTTGAGCACAGCAACATTAATTCAGCATCACTACACTGTGACAAGCATCATGTCAAGGAATCACCGGCAAAGTATCCCATAAGCAAGGGTGCAAAATTGCCTGGGTAAATACCAAGCCTAACACAAATCCCCCTAAAAAACACAAACAAATGGATTCACGTTTTAAATGTAAGTCACCCTGAGCTAGTGGATGAATAATGTAACAACAGTGCTATGGCCCGGCCTTTAAAAAAGCTCATTCATTTCATTAGGCACTTGGCCCAGTCACAGATCCAGTGGGAATGCCGGGGAAAGTTAACACTCCATTAGGGCCGAACCATCTCTAGAGCAAACAGACTTCTGAAAAGAGTGTCCAAATTAGAAAAGGGCAGTTATAGACTGCAGCAGGCTGCCTGCCCCTTTGGGACAGTTGTGCAGCTGATGTGACTGGGGAGCAGAAGCAGGTTATGCTTGTGTGAACTTGCTCCCACTGCAAACATGGTCAGACAGAAATGCCTCCGGGAGAAATGGCCAAGACGGTGCTATAATACTAACACTGAGGTACAGGCTATCTGAAGGAGATAACACTGATTCCACTGGACATGCTGTTCAACACCCACTCTGTGCTCAAGCAGCAAACATTTAGTTATCTGAAGGGTTAAAGTGCCAGGTAAAGGTGCCAGAAAGGGACAATTATTTACAATTTCAAAACAAATACAACCTAAATCAATACATGCTAGATAGTAATGTATTTTAAATTCTGCAAATTTTTAAGTGGTTTCCAAAAAAAAAAAAAAAAAAAAAAAAACGCTTACATAAGCAGTTAAAAATACTAAAAGTGCTATAAGAGCTAAAAAGTCTAGAACAGTAGAAATTAGCCAGGAACTGGACTTATGACCCCACTGCCCACACAGTCAGGAGAACAATGCTGACAATAGCCCAGAAGAGCTCTGAATTACACAGTTCAGCTGATTCTTGTGGCAGAGATGTTTTCATGCCCAGGGATGAACCAAGGGCTTTTGGGAAGTCTAATGGCATTATGAATTCAGAGAGCAGCTGTGGGCTTGTGGTTAGGGAACCAGCCTTGTGACCGGAATGTCGCCGGTTTGATCCCCGCAACCAACAAGACACGACTGCTGGTCCAGGATGTTAACACATGGCCACAGATGAATCTTTTAACCCAAATCAACACACAAATAGGTATGGGGAGAAAAAAATAAAGAGGAGCTAAATATCGTCTTCTACATGCTTTAAAATCAAGGCCAACAGATAACTACAAAAGTCAGTTCATTTATTGTCTTGTCACTGAGGGTCACCCTCTCACTCTGTGCTCTTATTAGTGGTTTAACCTGCTACCTGCCACCCTGAACAGACTGAACCTACAGTCAATGCAACAATACAAAACACTACAATGCTAGACTTTTTATTTTATACACACAAATAATCACATGGTTACTAAACATAGCGTGGTACTGAAGACACATCGAGGTACATGCACTCTGATGAGCTTACCTAAACGCTCGCCCTCACACCTACAGGACCTGTCAGGTTTCTCATCAGTTTCACAGCTGGCTTCTGATTATTCACAGTTTAAACAGTCATAAACATTGAGTGGTTTTTGGAAGGACAAAACGTTTGCTGAGTGAACGAGAGCATTACCACACAGACTGACCTCATCTCAGTAGAATGAGACGCTCTGAGCAGTAAGCTGTGGCTACAGTGTGCTGTGTAGTAACGCTTCATCGGATTGGGTTTCCCGCACAACCTTTACTTCTTCTACTTTACCTCTTCACATTCTTTTCCACGTTTTTTTTTTTTCTAAACGGGGTCGTGTTCTCATGTATAAACGCCCACACTTGTACCTGCAACCTCAATTTCCCCCGTCAGCTACTAAAATGTCAGCCAGACAGTGTAATCATAAGCATGAGCACGGAGCCGTCTTATAGAGTTACAGAGGCTGTTCGACTTAACAATAGCCAGTGAGATGCTACAAAATTAAGAAAATCTCACTATTATTGGATGAATGACACTCCGAAGAGATAAAATCAAAAAATCATTCATAAATAAATGAACCTTATTGAAGAAGCATCTGACATGGGCGAAGGATATGGACTCTTTAATGCAGATCGATGCAGAAAATGTCAGACGTCTTACAAGCAGTAACAAGAGATACATTATCTTCATGTGGCACATAGTACTTTAGCGTTTGACATTTTAAAATACCGCTCGATTCCCCACCAAAAATAATCTCCATTGATCAATCTAATGCATGAGGATTAACTATTAAATGTTTTATGCTGTTGTATTAAAGAGTCTTGGTAGGGGTTTGGCCCACCATGTGCTGCCAGAAAATCAACGCACTTTAGCATTGAATTTACACATCTTCCAGAAAGATATTCTCTCAGTAAGTGGTGGTAAAAAGCGCTGTCCAACACATGGAACCAAAGTGTTTGATGGGTGTTCAGCTGGGTTGAGATCTGATGAGTGCGAAGGCCATCGCATATGATTTACATTATTTTTATTTTCAGTAAACTATTCCAATCATTCAGCGATGTGTGAGGAACTATTTTGGAAGTGAGCGCCTCAGGATAGAAATGTTTCATTATAGGATAAAAGTGTTTAGTCAGAAAATGTTAAACCAGAAGAAACGTGTAATTGTATCCCTAAGTGATCCATTTGTGATGTTATACAAAATACACCCCCCCCCCTTCTACAATTGTCTCCCTCATTTAGTCAGTACCCACACATCAGGCAGCTACCAAACAGGAAGAGTGAAGGCTAACACATGCCATACTTATCTTTTAGAACTGCTGCTCATGCAATATTAAGGAGTGTTATAAATCACTCAGAGGAAAAAGTTATCCACCATCTGTAGAACCCCGTGATTGGTTAGTGTTGTAATTGACAGGAAAGTGAGTGTGTCCTACCTCTACCTTCCTCAACTCTGGGCTAATTTTGCCCTCTTGACCTCACTGCCCTGGATGGCTGGGATTCAAACCCATGTTCTCCAGATAATATGGTGAACACTTTTCTGTTGCATTGCTTTGAAGCCCAATATGCATGTTTATAGCAGTTTAGAGCATAAAATGCCAGAATCTAACCTGCAGAACTATTTGCTTTTGTTCAAAGTTAAAAGCAAAGCTTTGTGTGAAATGTACAAAAAAATGTGTGTAAATAGAAAAAACAACAACAATTCTTCAACATTTCCACTTAAAAACTGGAGAAAGTCAACTATAATTATAACGTTCATAAAAACATTTTTAATTACAGTATTTTAAAAAACATCACATGCCTTTTCTCCCACCATAACCTCCTTTCACTTGGAGCTTTCAACGAGAGAGAGAGAGAGAGAGAGAGAGAGAGAGAGAGAGAGAGAGAGAGAGAAAGAGAGAGAGAGAGAGAATAAGAGAGAGAGAATAAGAGAGAAAGAGAGAGAGAGAGAGAGAGAGAGAAAGAGAGAGAGAGAGAGAGAGAGAGAGAGAAATTTGCCAGGACACAAACAGAGGTACGTCTCACTGTGCTGCTATTCTATCAGTTTATGCTGCCACAGAAGATCTCAAACCTGATTTAACAGCACAGAGGTGTGTAGAAACGAACAAATGTCAAATTTGTTCAAATGAATGTTCAGACACATAATCTGGGATTAATAATAAACCCACACTGGAGACCCCTGACAGTGATACCCTGGGTTAGAGCCTGAATGTTTAACATGCCTGACTGAAGCATCCTCACTGGAGGGTAACTCTGTTAAGGCCACAGTGCCAGATCAGATCTGCATCTGTTCCACTTGGCCAAACTCTGACCACAGTCCTGAGGAGCTCGAACCTCTACATGCCCTACTATTACTTAGATTTGATGCCAACGAGCCTGAGGCTTTAAACTCAGCCCTACATGGGCATTAAAGTGAAGGGTGAGAGAAGAGCAGGCTCCAGTGTGGTCAGCCCCCTTAGGGTCCAGCACTGGACACAGTGCTGCGTTCTGCTCCAGCCTGTAAACACACATTACGCTACAGTGCTTTCAATTATTCACAACACAGAAAGAGACTACAGGACAGATATCTATAAAACTGCCCAAAGTGAAATGTTGGTCTTGGTTGGAAATCTAAGAAATCAAGACATTTACTCTACAGTTAGGCTAAGAATAAGATCAATATACAGACATTTGTAGCCTGAAGACTATCCTTAAATAGGGAAGAGCTTAGCAGTGTCTGTCTATTACACATAGAGAAAAATGGGGTACGGTCCGGATTGGCTGATGATGCAGAGCTGATAAAGATGTAAAGCCATTCACTATGTCCGGTCTCACTGTGACTGTAGCTAATCAAATGCAGATTACTATTTCATGCAAATACATTCACCATATCGACACGACTCCATCAAGTTTCCGTTATGATTATCATTAATCTCCAAACTCCAAATGTTGACATTAAGAGCTAGAAACTGATTAAACAATAAATCTAAGAGGGTACATCAGGATTTTGAATTACTTGAAAAGTGCCATACATTTCTAAGGTGTATACATCTGGATGTAAATATCAGGAAATCTACATCTAGAATTCTGTTCTGGCACCTCGTTCACTTTTTGATCTCAAACCCAAATGACTTCATTTTATAACAAAAACATTAACTGGCCTTCCTGTTCCAATACTTCTGGTCGAGGACTGTATGTAAAACGATTTATTCCAAATATCTTGGACTAAACAGATAAGTCAGTACAGAAGTTACTGTAGCCAAGACCTTCCCCTCTTACCTAAAACTGCTTCAACAGTAGACACCAAACATTTGCTATGCCTGCTGCCAGTGAATAAAACACCCCTCATGTTTTAAATATGTGCACTGCTTCAGTAATACAATCAGCAAACATAGTTCACTTAAAAAAAAAAAAAAACAAAAAAAACAAAAAAAAAAAAAAAAGCACATCATTCTGAATTCAACCATAATGTTTCTTAGCAAGATCATCTGTCGGTAGACATCCCTCTCTCTGAGACTGTCATTACACAGCAGTCATCTAGGCATCTGGGGGCGTGATGCATTCCCACATGAGAGCCGTTTCAATTTTATGCATCATAAGGCTAAGGAATGAATATTGTGGGAAACCGCTGCAAAACTGTCCCAGCGCACATCTCAATAATTGATTCCAACATTATAAAGCCATGGATCTTTTTAAGAGTGTTTCATTTTGTCTAAGTGCATCTTAGACTTGGTGATCAATATGATTTCTGATCCATAGGAGAGAACGAGTGCTGGCTTACCAGTTTGCCTGACATTTGACATGGGTGAGCTAACTCAGCAGAGCAGTAATGGGAATCTTTACTCAAGAGATGTTCCTGTCCATCTCCTGTCTCATCAACAAGCATGTAACAAACATAATACACTCTTGTATGCACAAGAACGAGCCATACCTGTATTTTAATAGGCCAAGAGAAGTTGCTGACGTAGACATAGAAGGTGATGTTGGGATTGCTGCGGAAGCTGAACTTCTCACAGGAGAAACTGTCTCTGTGCTCTTTAATGTTGGTCTTGGACACAATGGGGACTTCTTCTCCAGAGATGGTCCCCGCTGTTAGGTGAACAAATTCAGGTCAAACAATTACTTCAGAAAAACACAATAATGCAAATAAGGCAAAATTTTAAACAGTGGTATTTTATCACGAGGAAAGAGAAATAGTAAGATGATTTATCATTGCTCATGCGGTATAACAGGAATGCATCAGTAGCAATTCTCATAATCAGGCAGACACTTACTTATACCAAAAAAAAAAAAGCCAGGATAACAATATCCAATAATAGTGTGATACATTTACGGCATTTGGCACACAACATTGAGCTTCACTCAAGAGCCCAGCAATGGCAGCTTGGTGGTGGTGGTGGTGGTGGGATTTGACCTCATGATCAGAAGTCTGACATCTTAACCACTAAGACACTATGGTTTTATGCTAAATGTTGCATGCTAATGAGTCATACATCATGAAATGACAGCATTCTGAACATATTTCAAAATTAATAATGACCATCATAGTAAATGACAGTACAATACATGGGCAAAAGTTTGGGAACATCTGACCAACACATCCATATGTGTTTGTTAATTATCACATTCCAGCGGCAGTTCCAATTTGCTGTTAAAATAACCTCCACTAGATGTGGTTAAAAGACTTTCCAACATACATTACTAATGTCATAAAAACTCATTCTCATGTATAATGTGGTAAAGAAAGGGCCTAGTAGCAGAACAGGCACTATGCGAATAGAGGAAACATAATTATAGTCATTAAGTCAGGTACACTCAATATCAAATACTCATACATCTGTAATAAATACTGCTTTATCTCTTTTATTGTCTACATATCCAGGTAATATAATAATCCCACAAGCCGCTAATCACATTTATAAAATAAGCACAAATATAAAAAGCCTTAATGCACATTGGCATATTGAGTATTTGAGTCTTACGCACATGCAAAAAAAAAAATGTTGGAAAGTAAAGATGACTTAAAAAATAATGACATTATATTTTTTTTACTTGATAACACTATACAGTAAACGGTTTATTTTTAGAAAATCTAAAATGTTTTGTACTGACTTAATGCAGAATCCATAAAAAAGGATGCCTAAGACTTATAATATAATATATATAATAATATAATATAAATGACTCGCATTATGATCACCTGGAAGATCTTCTTTTTATAACCCAGCACAGCTTCACTTTTCACTGAGGAAACCCCAACTAAAGACTGCTTACTGTAGTGATAAGCGTAACGCTTTTGTAAGATCTTAAGAATCTTAGTCTTCACATCACCACCTAGCTGATCTTAATCATACATTTATACATTTCCAGTGTAACTGAGAGCAAGACAAGAAGTGGAATGACGAATTGATAATGTATTCCGCAGTCACTGAAGTCTTTAAGCACAATAAACTGAGAGCTTATTAAAGTGAATCTACTTAAGCAAGCGCAGTGTGAACCATTTACTCTCACACCCACTCTCAAACACGGATGAGCAATTTAAAGAGGAACAGGAAGAACATAGTAATGCACTTTGGTGTAGAATCTACAAATCTCAGGAGCTGTACTGGAGGTGATTTAACATCATTCTTCAAAACATATTTCCACAACTGGTGGTAGTGAGAGCTCTGTCTCACCAGCTGATTTATACGTCTATGACTGCTTATCTGGAAGCATGTGAAGGCATCATGCACGGAGATCAGACTTTATCCTTACACATAGTGTGCCCCTTAGGGGACAGTGTGACACGAGTCAAACAGGAATGTACAGAAACGGGAATGTGATCAACAAAACGATCAAAAAACAAGATTTACATGTTTCTTTCTTTATTATTATTATTAAATGTATAAGAGAATACTTATTATAGTTTCTGTAAATAAATTATTATACAATGTGATCATACCATGGGTCATGTGTGATGCAAGCACGGTTTTCATCAGACTGTGGGCAGCCTTGGCCTAGTGGTTAGGGAACTGGTCTTGTGACCGGAAGGTCGTGGGTTTGATCCCCACCCAGGGCAAGACATGACTGAGCAAGGCACCTAACTCCCCTAACTGCTCCCCGGGCGCCGTGGTTTGGGGCTGCCCCC
>JAOVVF010000051.1:13512865-13520761 GCA_028565595.1 Duopalatinus emarginatus | reverse complement strand
TGTGTTTCACTGCACGGATGGGTTAAATGCGGAGGTCACATTCCTTCTGTGTGCAAACACAGTAAGGCAAAATAGCTCACTTTCATTCATTCATTCATTCATTCAGACTACACTTTCAACAGGAATAAGATATGATATGTATTTGGGATAATATTACTCCTAAACTGTGGAAAAACCAGCTGAAGCATTTCCAGACAAACTATTATACACACCTGCCTGACAATTAGTATTCACCTGCAGCCTGCTTGATACAAACAACAATCAGTTAGCATCTTTAAGGGGCACTATTACCCATAAACGCCCGCTTTTTTATCACAACACAACCACACAGCCTTGCTTTAGAGCAGAAAAGGACACATCAGCAATGACATGTCACTCGGTAAGTGCACAATTTGGTTGAGATCTGGTGACTGAAAGGTACAGCACATGTTCATTATTATGCATTCCTGCTCTGATAATGGGGACATTGTGACTATCTGTGCTTTTCTATCTATCAGGAAAGAAATGTTTCAGCTCAGGATGAAAGCAATGTATCAAAATAACTTTGGACTGATTTGTAGTGACAAATGGAGCCAAATCATGACCACAAAATGCCTCCAAAAAACATAATAGAGCCATTGTTACCTGTTTCTATTTTCCTTACCATTCTGTATTTGCCAACACAAATACAACAGAAATACACTCGGTTTCAGTTCAGAATAATGTTAAACAGATTAGCCTGAGTAAAAACTCACATGCAAAGGTTTGTTACGTTTAATAAGACTTTTGTCACGTTTCCCTCTTTTTCTTTTTTGCTCCATCCACACTTTAAAGCCTCACACATCACATTTCTAAACCATCAATATGAAACAAAGCCCTCAAAATGACAATACGAGAGCTGCTCTGTGGGAATGGTTATCTTAATTGAAATCATTCGGTGCTGCTGAAGACGTCTCAGTCCCAGAATTCTGAGCTGTGGGCTAGACTATTGTCAAAAGCCCTGCCCAGGGGAGAGTATCTTTAAACATGGTGCAAATGCTCTAAAAAATTCATAGCTGTGCGTTATAAAAGTTCAAGGGGGAGAAGGACAAATCTGTTTAACAGGATGGAAAATGTCAAAGTCACAGAAAACAGGGTCCGCTGACTTTTTGAATTGATGGAGTTTGCAAAATAAATAATAGGAGGGAAAATAATGGCACACAAACAGATACAACAAAGGCAATTTGTTTTATAACAGAGCCAGTGGAAAAGAGTGAAAACTAAAATGCATAAAAAAAAAACAGCATAATTACCTGTTGAGCCAACAGACCAAGTGATGTTGAGGTTGAAGTTGTTGGATGCGTTGATGGACATGTCCAAATTCTTATTGGTCTTAAAGAAGGACAAGAAAGGGGGAAAATGTATTATTACCTCTCATATAGCAGAGCACAGAATAATTTTATTTATGTATGTATGAAGGTCTGGGAAAAACCTGCTGTACATATATCACTCTGGTGTTTTCTGAAAAGCTAATGCGTGGTGCAGTCAGTCTGCCGTAACCTAATGTGACCTCCTCAAAGACAATGTCATTATTTGATCATGTTACTGAATAACTACATGCCACAGTAAAATGGACATGAGCCTAATCTATTCAGCTTGTAATCAGATACCTTCTGTGATGCTCCTGTACTCCTGAGTCAGAACTGACTTTTCTTTTGTGGTGGTAACACAATGTGAAAAATTTACTTGTTATTGAGGTACATGAGGGACAATCAACTGTCAGTTCAGAAAAGCGGCATTTTCAGAACTATATGAAGTAAATATCAAAATTTCAGCATGCGGAAGGTTTTCCCAGGACACCACACACAATTCAAAGCATTGTCAAACCGCTTTTGAAGAAAGAAATCATCAAAACTGAGCACAAAAAAAGACACAAAAAAGCCTTTTTTGTATAGTTAATGGTTCCAGTTTACAAAAGCCTGAATAAGTAAAACTCAATATTATGTTAAAATGAAATGTAATAGGACATGATGTAGAGAAATACATCTACTGTTACCACCCTGAAATCAATCATTTACCTATAATCAGTACATCCCAAAGTGTTTTATACTTCTTAAACCTCAGAGATTCAATAATGATTACGACTATTATTTATGAATGATTGACACATTGTGCTGTTTAACCATTTACACTTGAACTTTGCGTCACCAGAACAAATCTATTAATAGGAAATATTATATGGCACTACTGCCACCACCAGAAAAATTATACAAAGGCAGAAACTGGTCAGAAGGTGTGGAGGAAAAAAATGTAAGACTGCGTGATTATAAAAGCTAATCCATGCCTGGGTGGTGTGATACCGTTATTTTCATATAAATGCACAGTCTTGAGTGTTATTGTGCTTAAACCACAGAAATGTGTCAACAATTACAATGTTTAATTTCTTATGTTATAGTGATCTTTTCTTTCTCTCCATCAAAAAAACATAGCTTGTTATTTTGCTGCATAGTGTCAACATCAGTCCTGAAGACTTTCCTTTGACTGGAACAAAACACTGCCACCTGATACTCTATCCACTAATGTTAAATAAAGGCCACGTTACAGCTGAACTATTGTCCCGACAGTGGGGTTAAAGAAAAATAATGCACACTTTCTGACTGGTGAATCAGATTTAAGACCAAAAAGGCCTTTACAGCCTTTGAAACAGTTTGACCTTTCTGTTTTTTTTAAGAAACCTAGACTACAGATTCAGACGTACGCAGCACTCAGGTAAGAATATAGACTACAGACATATGCAGCACTGTGTACTGTGCAAGATGAGTGGAGCATGACCGACCTGTTCTGGAGTGGCCATGAAGTTAATGGCAGTGTAATAGTGGTCATCCTCTTGAAGCAGACTGAAGGTGAACTGGTAGTCAATCAAAAGGTTGTCTGTTCGAAATGTCAAGAAGACATTACAGTTAAAGCATTTACATTGAAAGCCCAGTGCAACACACCATACCAATTATTAAAAACTTTTGAAATATGATTCATTAATTTAAACACATGTTACAAGAACTAACATTTAGAAAATAGTTTACTTCAGGGATGCAGGTACAATGAATGAAATATGTGGCATTATGAAAAAGGGGTGCAAAGAGTTACTTTAAAGTGCTGAATGAGTCATCAGTCACGTGTAGTTGTTACATGACTATCTGGATGCATCACTAAACTCGTTCTGATTACAGTGACTTTTTCCTGAGACATTTAAGGCTTATGGTGTTTTTAAACCTGCCTCCTTTTAAGACGGCATAACATCTTACGGATACTAGAACGAATGCAGGTATTCATACTCCTGGCAAAATGCTCAGTAATAGATGTTCACAGAGCAGCACTGACAGGCAATGACCACTGCTTTATTTCTAGACAGAACACATCGTCTTTACAAGAGCCCGTCAGGACGGCTGCTGTGACTCGGCTAGTAATGAGTAATTACCTGTCCAATAAAGAGAAGGACACACGGACACGCCATTAACAGACTGCTGCGAGGGGAATAATCGAGGTGTGCACAGTCAAGCTTAAAAACAGGTCTCGGATAATTTGCAGAAAATAGATGCCGATTTTATATTATGCTAAACAAGTCCTGGAATTAGTCTAAAAATATATTTAACACAACAAAATGTCACAAAGCTAGAACTATAATTTACACACAAACAGCCTGGAGTAGACATAAATTTGCAGTGACTGTGGTTTTGTTTTATTTCCAGTACTTTCCAGTAGTTTTTCCACAAAAGCCATGTGTATTACTATGGCTTTGCTGTTCTAAGAGCCTCCACTGGTGTTACAGTACCCTTCACTTTTCAGGGAGGGCTTTCCACTGGTTTTAGAAAGATGGCTGTGGGGATTTGTCCATTCAGACATAAGAGCATTAGTGACGTCAGGCAAGGAAGCCTGGTGTGCAGTTGGTGCCCCAATTCAACCCAAAGGTGTCCAGCAGGGTCGAAGGTCAGCGTTGTGTGAAGGCCACTTGAGTTTTTCCACACCAGACTTGGCAAACCCATGTTTTCACTCGCTTTGTGCACAGGTTCATTGTCATGCTGGAACATGTTTGGAACTTTTAGCTCAAGTAAAGTGAAACTCTGTATAACTGAGACATTCTATATACCTGTGTGTTTCAAACTTTGTGTTAATAGTTTGGGGAAGAACCACAAGTGACGGTCAAGTGTCCATATACATTTGGCCACGTCCATATATGAACTGTAATTTCACCATCCAACACAGTGTCCACTCTGGCCCACAGAGATCCACAGCTTGGTTCGTATAGATTTTGTTTCTTCTGGACCAGACAGAGTTACACCATATCCTATCAACATTCAGGAAGTTTTCCACAGTGGGGGATGTTAAGCCTTAAGTGGGTCTTAAATGACCCGGTGAGGTCATTTTTTGAAAACAATCCCATTAGCGATCCGATTCCTATGAAGAAAGAGGACACTGGGTCGCGTCACTTTGCTTTCCAGCGAAGATATTACACAGTTTTCTGGGGCCATTTTATTAAACCAGTGGAAACCAAATGAAGAGTGTGAGAAGTTCCTGCTAGCACAACCGCCAACCTTCTACACCCTTTCCCAAGTCATATTTAGCCGGTTTATTCACTTCCATCGTCACAGTTTCACAACATGTTCACAATATGAGGAATCTGCAGCAGGGAACACATGGACACATTAGCACTCTCCTCTAATCGGAATAACAGAAGCTGTCGCTCAATGCCTACAGACTCCATCTAAAAGATATACTTGGAGTGCAGCAGCGACAGAATGATTGATAAATTGACGGGTTTGTTTAATGCGGACTGGCGATAGCTTAGGGATAATGCTGGCAAGCTTCTGCAGACTGAGTGAAATCTGATGTCCTAAATGCTCCTGACCACATTAAGGCTGGATGAGCTCCACGATGACGGCCGATAGAGAAGGCAAAAAAGCATACGCGTGTGTAATGTCACACCGCAACACTGCCACCTAGTGCTACACCACTGCACCTCTCACCGTGCACAGCTTGAGTGCGTGTCTGTGAATGAATGCTTACACGCACACGCACACACATTCATCATGCATCCTGCGAGATGTACAATGAGTAACAGTCAGCACCCCTACCTACGCTTCCTGTTCTCTCAGAGGATGCATAGAGACGGATTTGGCCAACGTTTTTAGTCATGTTCTCCCACTGATACGATTAAAATGAAGCCTGACAACATTCGTCTCATTGCATTAACATGCACCTACCTGGAATATTCACCTATCCAAAGTGATTTCATTTTATACAAGGAGCTGAGACCACTTTTATACCAACTGGACAGGCAACTGATCTGTACTGTGTAATCTGTGATCAGAGAGTTGTAATGGAGTGAAATACTGTTCAGAATGATTACTCTTAAAGGCCATACTTACAATAACAGGTTCCTCTCAAAGGGTTGCCAAGGTAACGATTCTCTGAATCACATCTGTAAAAAAAAAATAAAAATAAAAAAAGTTTAATAAAAAAAAAAAAAATTAAAATGATGGACAGATGGAGACTTTATACATAGTATTTAATGAACCAGTGCTTTAGAAAGCATCTGTCATCTCTATAGCACATAGGATGAGCATGACTCTCTAAGAAAATCCTTAAATTGTTCAATTTTTGACTACTACATTTAAAAATGCATGAAGACATCCACCTCCACCAGAAGTTAAGTTCTTGCGTTTTAAAGTCCCCCAAAAGTGATGGAGAAAATCACATTAGCTCCACTGGATGACACAGTGTTTACCACTGAAGTGCTGCTTTTTTTCTCCCAGGATAGTTTTTAAACTCAATATGGCAAAAAATAGTGATGAGTAAATGCACATTTTTTTCAGTTCTGATAAGGTTACATCATGGGGCTGAAATGCACCACATAGCACTTCTTATTAAAAGAGCAAAAAAATACAATAATGCATTAAATTTAAATCCAAATGCATAAATGCGTTTATGTGAATGTTAAACTTCACATATAAATCAGTAATGACAATAGCGGTAACATTTTCATTCTGATTAAATATTTCAAATGCAAAAGTTGTAAATATACATCCTTAAATATCAAAAACCTTTCCAGTAGCTTAAACACAACAATAAGTTCGGCTGTGTCACATAAACAGGTCCCGTAATCAGACACCTGCAGCAGCAACAACTGTGCTTAAAATGACATGATTATTTAAACATCTTAAATAACTTGACCATCAAAAACCCTGCAAGTTAAACTAACAAGAAGCTCAGCTGCATCATCTGAACAGGTTGTGGAATGAAACTAGGAGCTGTCTTGCTTTTCAAGTGTTTCCAGACTAAAATATTGTATTCAGACTAATGGGTAATATTATTTGCTCACTCGGTTACAGAAGAGAGTTGCTGCAGGTTCATTGTAAGATATGGAGCAGAATCTGGACCGGTGGCATGGCTTATATGTTATGTAAGGTTACGTTGGTAGATTCTGGACAAGTAAGCAGATTATCTCTGTCCGTCTGATATCCGATGAGTGAATGACTTGTATATCGGACCAGATACTAATATCGTATCGGATCTCCAGCAAAACTGAAGCAATATTTGGAATTAACACAAATCTAAACATGCCTACTCTATTTAAAGTACAGACTTAAATGGATGATACTAAAGGAAAAAAAACTCAACTTCGATCATAGCTAATCAGACACATTTGACTGTTTTTCCAGACATTAGCTGTATTACCATCTTGTGAGCTCCTCCTGATCGCACATATATTAAATATATCAAATCTGTAGAGCACAAACAATGTAGTTAAGCATGTTTCATCATGTCACCATCATATCTGCCAGTTCCAGACATCAACAAATAGCTAACTGAAACAGAGCAGTGAGAACAGCTACAACACTAATCAGTGCAGTACTGGAATTCCTCATCATGACACTGTTCACAAACGCTTATTAATGTCAGTTCAATTGACTTGTAAATTGGATTACAAATCTGACTACAATCTCATTACTCCTCCCAAAGTACCCATAAACCCATAAAGACTTATCCTTTAAGCTAGGTCTTTAATGATGTGTCTCAAAAGAACAATCCCAGCATCACCCCTGTGTGTCTAACCCACCATATACAACACAGGTCCATTATTCTGTTCCATTATTTAGTGTGAGACAATTATTATTTAGTGCACAATTCTGCCATCTGACTCTGAAACTCACTAAACAATTAACACCCATTTGCCTACAGAGCTTGTTCTCCCTCTCTCTCTAAAACCAAGCAAATTACGCATGCTTTTGCTCGACCAAGCAACAAAGCAGGAGACAAATTAAAGTCTGCAGCCTCTGATGATCAAAGTTTCACTCAGCACCATCACTTTTCTCACGCTCGCTGTCTTTCAGTCCAGGCATTTGCTAGCAGAGGAGAGCCTAATTCACTTTGCTTTATTTCCCTGTCAATGCCATCTTGAGTGCAGTCGAATTTAACACTTAGACGTTACGGTCAACCTCAGTGGTAATTATAGTTATATTAAACTGCCGACTAATGTGAAAAAGTAAAGCCATTATCTTGCATTGCGTTCTCACTTCAAATATTTAAATGTTTGCTTGTACTTAATTGCGGGGGGTGTCAGGGTTACGCTCGACCAAGATTACAGCTGCTTCAATTGCTGGAAATTACAGAATAATGCGCTGTGGCTATAAGTAATAAGGTAATACATTTTCAGCAACACAGTAAGTCATCAATAATGTGATCATTTACAATGTAATGATATTAAGACTTCATAAGTTTCCCAACAATCTAATACTGATTACACGACTAATGATTAATCCCTAACCACCATCATTATATCACAACTAAACCACTAATTAAAACCATCCATTCCCGAACATGCTTATTTCTGTAACAGAAATAAACTGTCCTAGAGGGAACAAGTCTATTTCTTTTATAGAA
>JAOVVF010000051.1:13493755-13504357 GCA_028565595.1 Duopalatinus emarginatus | reverse complement strand
ACACACACACACACACACACATACACACACACACATACACACACACATACACACACACATACACACACACATACACACACACATACACACACACACCTGTCATTCTGTTTGCAATGAAAATTCTCTCACTGACAATAAGGAATGAGACACTGACAGTTCTACTGGAGCTTTTCTTGACAACAGAGAATTTTCAATATCTCCCAAAATCTCAACATCTACAATGATTCTTTTTTTGGTGTTAAAGGTAAACGTTATATATCTTTTTGTCCAAAATTCAAACTTTCCTCACATTAATGTAGTTCAGTACGCAATTAAAAAATAACTAACTAACAGAAGACTGTGCTTATATTTCAGGAAGACTGCAAGCTTGAATGCTGATAATGCTGCAGCCATCCGTGGCTGGGAGCCGAGGGAGCAAAACTGGCCATGCTCTCTGGCATTCACTCTCTCCCCCGTCAATCAAAGTGGCACTCGCCAATCTTAGGCATGAGCAGCAGACTAAAACGATGCGGCTGGTTCACTTCAAGTGTCTTGGAGGAAGCACATGTTAGCTTTCACACACCCCAGTTGGTAGATGTCATACAGAGGAAAGCTGGCAGGTAGGCAGGTGGAAACTGGCAGGTAACCATAATAATAATACTGTTAATAATAATAATAATAATAATAATAATACACCCACAATAACTAGACCTGAATATGTATGTCACGGTTTTAAAGCCTCCCTTTTAATACACTAAACAGCAGTAGTGATAAAGCTGATTGTTTCTTGTTTTCTGTGCTTGCTCTGAATTCATCCTAGACAGCCAGGAGGGAAATTCGAGGGTTTAATCAGAGAAATTGCCAGGTAGTTGTGCTAATGAGATAAAAGAGGAGCTTTTGTCAGAGACTGAGAAACCATACTGTCGGTAACACCTGAATAGATCTGCAATTCTAAACCAAGCAATGACTTCTGTGCATCAATGTGTTGCACCTTTTATGCTTGCTAACTCCCTGTGAAAGCGCACACACACACGCGCACACACACACACACACACACACACACACACACTTCGGCAGTCAAAGCTCCAGTGTTCAATCCTACACTCTGCTTACTGCCTATGTGGGGTTTTTCATGTTCTTGCATTGGTTTCTTCCAGGCACCGTTTTTTTTTTTGTCCCACTTCCTTAAAACATGCTGAAAGGTGAATTGGTGCTGGGTGTGTTTGTGTGTGTACATCCAGGTTGTATTCAAGAGCCTTTGTGTTTTCATCCTACAATTTCAGGAACACTTGGATAGCTTGTGCACCATGCTTAAATTTCTACCACATGAACTCCTATAAGTGAAGAACACTTTAGTTACGTCACATATATAGTCCGACAACAAATGCTACTGGATCAGGAAAAAAAAAAAAAAAAAGGCAATTTACAAGACTGGCATAATATCGGTATAATTTACTCTGGTGAATCTGATTATCTCTAGTAAAAAGAAAGTGAGTTGTTCTCCAAGTTGTTGTCCACTGCAGATACTTGAAATCCATCACTGATTCCTGATTGCATCTTCAGTCCCAGTTGAATCAATCCCAGTGATGTCTTGCTTATGCAAATCCGACGCCGTGCTCATTCAACAATAAAATCATCACAGCTTCGTCTGTGAAACATTTACACCAGCTCTCACTTCAGACACCATCAAACTCAAAACAAACAGCAGCCGCAGATCGTCAACTCCCTCGCTCTCAGAGGAAATCGCAATCTCGTTCTCACCTCCTTATACCATCTATTATTTCCTTTCTGTACCATCCTGCACTACACACACACACTCACCATCTTACTAGCATCCACCGAAATCAATCATAATAGCTCAGATCATACATATTCCGACATGCCAACCAATGTTCTACACCCGTTCTCCATGACTGGTAAAGTGGAGACTTACCCACACAGTCCCCAGTCTGCCATTCCAGACACTGGCCATAGGGGAAGGAGATGACGTAGGCATTGGAGTCCACGCAGCGCTTGGTGCTGCCACACCACATGCACTCTGTGGCTTGACTGGTGCAGTTCTCACAGGTCACATGCAGCGAGCAGGGTGTCTTACAAGGGCGTGAATTCCGGCTCTCTGTGGAAACAAAACAAGACCTGTATTTCAGCTTGTAAAACAGATAAGATGATGTAAGGATGATCTCTGTACTGGTTCTAACACTGTCACATGTGCTCTCATAAGCAGAGAAATCATGGGGGGTGGTGGTGGTGGTTTGGATTTATTTAAAGCTTGTGGAGCTACATCTGCAAAAATGCTTCCTACATGATGAATAACACCAGTTTATGGCTTTGTCACCTTCTGGTTCTCTTTTGACTAGTTTGAGTTTCTGCTTGCTCTCTGCACATTACATAAAAGAGTTCACAACATATTCAGAGTTCTCCTCTCTACCTTCTCTCTCCGCTTCCAACTCAGCACCAGGTGATACCAGTGATCACGATTTCTGACTCCTCTCGCTCCGCAGACTAGATTCACCCTGACCCTCCCTAGATCTTAGAGTCTCCTCTACTGAGCATCACTGTTGCTGAGGATGAACCCACATGGAGAGTTTAAAGAACACCATAACATGTACCATAAACCATGAATCCTGCTGGGACTGGGACTGATACTGCAAGATAACTATGACTGAACAGTTTTACTCTCAGTCAGTCAGTCAGTTAGTCAATGTCCATCAGTGAACAGTTGACAAAATCAGACTTCTACACTTGACTTTTCTATACAGGATAATTTAAAATTGCACTATCCGTGTCACCCAGATGAGGATAGGTTTACTTTTGAGTCTGGTTCCTCTCAAGGTTATCTCAGGGAGTTTTTTTAACTTGTCACTATCACCACCAGCTTCTCATCAGGGATAAAATTTATAGAAATGTATAATCCAGATCCGAAATGTTGTAAAGCTGCATTGCTAAATGGTCCATTGTTAAAAGTGCTATACAAATAAAACTGCCTTATTAGATAGACGATGCAAATATAATTCATTATAAATCATTGATGATATTCCATTATTCCATAATTCTTAGCTTACAATCAGTTTACAATTAGTTGTATCATCTCACAAACAGCATCCATCAGTCAGTACAGGTCAAATCTCTAACCAGATCACTGTATTTGCTTTGTGAGTGCAACACAATACAGACTTGAAATCTATGTAGAGCACAGTTTACTTATACTAATCTGTAAATTTGTATTTGTATTTTTCATAAATGTTAAAATAAACCATGTCATAAATTACATTTACATCTATTAAGCAGCTAAAAACAGTACCCAGTATAAACATCTGGGACAGATCTATCTATTTATTCAGCGTAACGATGTCTCCAAAACGACAAAAACAACACCTAGTCCAAACAGAAGACAAGAGGAGCTGAAATGAAGATGACTATGGTGACCAGAGCCTCACCAACTGCTTTCTCACAGATGAGGCCGTCTGTGTTGGCGTTGCAGGGATTTGCCCTGAGCCCTGAGACCTGTGCTTTCTCCAGGTAGGCACAGAAGCCTGAGTCATTGGGCTCTCCAGGCAGCCACTGCAGAGACGTGTTAGTGAAGGGAGAGTTGTCCTCCCAGCCCCAGTAGGACACGTTAATCTTCCTCAGGCCCACCCAGGGGAACAGCTTCTGCGGAAATTAAAACACATTAAGATTAAGGGACGCTGCATGACCTCACATGATGCAGAAAGAAGGAGCAAGCAACAATCTATGTTCATTAAGGCTGTTTTTTGTGCTTGGTCCATTTAGCTGGTGTGTACAGGAGTGAGGGGAAAAGAAATGAGAAGCCTCTTTCGTAGTGTTGGCACCAAAATAACACCTTTTGGCATTTACTCTATTTCATATATACATCCTGCTGTCTGAGAGTGATGCAAGCTGCTCAGAAAAGTTTTTTTGTTTTTTTTTGCAGGACAGCCAGAAATATGATGTGAATTGGCAGCTTTGCTTGCAGAGCATACACACATACCCTCAAGGTGAGCCAACAGTGTGGCTACCTGCAATTACAATGCAAAGTGAATGGATTTGAATAACTACAAGCCACACACAACACACACAAACACACACAGACAGAGACACAGAGAGAGACGCACAGAGAGAGACACACCTTCTCCTGTTGCTGGTACTTTTGCAGTTCCCCAAGAACAAAGTCGACCTGCTTGGCAGTAGAAAGGGAGGCAATGATGCCACCCAGGTTCTTGCAGTAGTGCCTGGCATTGTCGTAGCTCTCTCTGCTGGAGTTGATGCGCAGGCAGGACTCGCCCACGTGACTCCACCCTTCTCCACACAACTTGGCTACAAACAGATACAGGTGAAAACAGGATTAGACCAACTTCAGCTTTTTACTATCAAAAGCATGAGCAATATAAGGAACAGTGCAGTTCACTAACAAATCGAATAATTGCCTCTTTTTACAATCTAAGAGAATATAAAAGTGTCTACGATAAATGACGCCTACTCTCCTAGATTCCCTTAAGTGACGTTCCTAAGCATCATCACTACCACTGAGGAAATCAGAGAAGCAAACACAAGCAGCTTTAAACTCGAAGCTCGTCTTCACTTAGCGATTGCTTCCCACAGCTATTCCACAGAAGCAGCAACATCACAGAAGTAAAGCAGAGCAAGCTGTTAGTCAGCAGAGACCCAGTTTTCATCGAAAGATCTCTCATCAAAAGCTCTTGACCCATGATCTCAAGAGAAGAGAGAAAATGTGGTTGCCTATGGGTGTGTGATGACATGTGCCTGAGCACAGTAGTAGTAGTAGTAGTAGTAGTAGCAGCAGCAGCAGCAGCAGCAGCAGCAGAGGTTACAGAGGTGATTAAAGACACCCCTGTTACTACCACTCCTTATTTACTTGGCATGTTATTTTAATGTAATACACATTAAGGTGGTGTCACCTTAAATTATATTAGCTACCACTCTTAAGTCTAGTCAATTAGGTTCCAGGTGGCCAAAACAGGGCTGTCTGGAGCTTCCTTTCCTTCTCATGTGTATAGCTAATGTATTTCTAATTTGTCCACCACTGAACAATTATAATAATGTTCATGATGATGATGACGATGATAGCAGCACATAACACACCAGATCTCTACCAGCAACACTGGCCTCTCTCATAAGTGTGTTACTGTTGAGTTGTAGATGCAGTCGTCATCAGGGTTTGATAAATAGACCAAAAAAAAAAAAACCGTGAACTGAATTACAGGAGTCTATGTGACAAGTGATGCACAAGCTCGGGTTTCTGTATCATGGAAGCTTTGAGTGGAAGAGCAGCAAATAACAATAAATAGATGAAAGAACGCTCGTAGTTTAAGTGTAATAACGCACTGAAATATCTTCGGCCACTAATAATATAAAAAACTAGTATTTGGTTGAAAGATTGACAGTGATGAAGATTTCTCATCATTTTTGTCGCCCGTGTTGGTTAGTGATGACTCATTCAAACAGTGTCGGCACATCCCTGGGAAATTCTCTACTGCGTGAAAGCAGAGCAACCAATCAATAAACCATAAAACAGAACAAACCCTTTTAGTGCACATCCATGTTTGGAATAGTGAAACGCATCTGGGTGTGAAATTCAAGCTGTGCTCAGTTTGTTACAGTGTAATTCATTGCCATATAAGGAACAAGGATGCTGTGGATCATCAAAGTATGTGGCCACCGATTCACAGTGGAACTGACCTCATTAATATCTTTTGTTAGATTAAACCCTGGACCGATCAGAGCTACAGTACAAAATGCCTTGTATAGCAGAATAAAGCCTTTATTCATGCCTGCATGCTGAAAGTAATAAGACTACACATAAGACTTTACTACACACAAGTTTGAACCTACCAGCCTACACACTGCCTCATTAGATGTTAATGATCATAAACATGTAAATGTGTCATGAGCAAAAAATAAAAATAATAAATGAAAATCTGTCACATCAAGCAGTCATGTTTTTAATCCATAAAGTGAAATGAAGTACTCATTTTGACTCATCGGTGCAGTAAAACTCACACAAAGTGAACACACTCTAGAGGGCAGAACATGAGAACATGTGCCCAGAGCAGTAGGCATCCTCTATCCGCAGGGCCCAGACAACAGTTGGGGGTTAGGTGGATTGCTCAAGGGCACTTCAGCTGAGCGTTGTCAGTTGTGGGGATTGAACTAGGGACATTCTGGTCCCAAGGCTGCTTTCTTAACCACAAGTCTACAGCTGCCCCACAAATTGTTAAACTGACAGCAAATGTGGCAGAAATAAAATATATATATATATATATATATATATTTAATTCTATAAGCTAATATGTTAATGATATTAAAACAGTGAGATTGACCGTCTTAAACCCTGCTCCTCTTACCCGGGAGGGCATGACACTCATGTTGTTGGTGATCCCACTGGCAGTTAAGATTTAAGGTGCAGCTCTTGCAGTTGGCCAGCTTGCTGCAGATCTGCTCATTTCGGATGGAGCATTTGGTAAAGTTTCTCACACTCTGCAATAGCAGAAAAAAAAACATATTAGATACTAGAACATATGGTTTGATCTGCAGTATTCAACTGGAAAGTATGGTGGATCAACCACGGCTCTCTTGCTCCCTCTACATGTCTACTTACAGCAGTGCAGTTGCTGAGGGCTGAGATGCATTTCTTGTCATCACACCACTGACAGCCATTAGTGTTCGCAGTACAACTGGTGCAGTCAGAGAAGCGGTGACATCTCTCATCCACGGTAGCTAAAGGAAGAGACGAGATGAGACAAGGTCAGAATAAGAAAGAGGAATAACTGCACTACAAAGCGAGAGAAGCCGAACAACGTGCATTTAAAAACGACTTGTGTCTACCTCCCCTGTCTGTGTGCATTAATGTTGAAAAAGGAAGTCGGGCAACCTCATTTTTTTTTTTTCAGAAAGAAACTGCAGAAAAAGTTTTACAGGGGCTCCTTAACAGCTTAGAAGTCGAAACAAGGTAAGAAAGAAACTACAAGCACATCAAACGCCCGTCTCGCATTTCCATTCATACCCAATCAATAGCCTTCAAACTGCTAGCTTTGGATAAAGCATCAAAGTGGCGCCTGCCCAAATCAGTCATCCTCACCACAGAGCAATTTAGTCCATAATTAAGAGAAGACAATTACCCCATAACCTATTTTTACTAGAGAAAAATACAGAGCCTTCGATCTGGTGTGTCTCACCTCTGAGACACAGCATATACAGGGCTCTCATAACATTTCAGACAAGAGGTTTGAATTTCAGATCAAACAATTAGCACAGCTTAGTGCCACCACTTACACGGCCAGAGGGCAAACACATGAGCATTATGCACACCCAACTGCATGTGTGTGTGAATCTGTGTTTCGCTAAAGGCATGCTGAGGTTTTTTTGATGACTTCCCAATAGCTGCTCATGATCAAAGAGGCATGGCAGAGAGCTGTGCTTTCTCCCTCTCATTACAACAGCTAAAACAAGAGCGTGCGTGTGTGTTTGTGTGTGTGCGTGTGTGTGTGTGTGTGTGTGTGCGTGCGTGCATGCATGTGCGTGTGCATGCATAAGCTTTAAGCAGCAGAGATCATCAGGTGAGGAGAAAAGCTAAACTTGAACTAGCAAATTAAACAGGGAATGCCATGGACTGAGAGTGACTGATTAAACAAATTAAAAAAAGTTCTTAGTGTTTACTTTTCACTACCTAAATTAAGTACTAGTTATGTTTTACTTCCACAGAAAAGGCTCTTTTAATACACACGTGTGCATTATGTACACAATTAGGGGTGCTAAAAAATAGATTCTTTTAAGAATTGCCATTTAGAGTTCTGGCGATTCTGAATCGATTCAAAATTGCCCAAAAATCGATTTTAAAATGTGTTTAACTTTTATTCTTGGCTGCTCCTACTCCCGAGTGTACTGCATATCTCATTACGTGTTCACTTGGACTCCAAAGAATAGGGCCGTCTAGGCCACCGTACAGCAACCTAGTTAGACAGCGCCCTTGCTAGTGGACTAGTGCACTATGACTTTAGTCTGTTTTATTTTCAGCTAAAGGTTAATGCACTATGGTAGACTGAAGTCTATGTTTACTTTTGTATTAATATATTTTGAATTATTTGCTCATTGATAGATTTTTTTTTATTTAAGAAAAAGCCAGGCAACTAAGCTAACCTAATACTAATATACAAAGCTAACCTAACACACAGAATTTAAACAAAATTTATAGACCACTTAATAGAAAAATCGTTCCTGAATCGAAAATCGATTCCGATTCGAACCGTGACCCCATAAATCAGAATTGAATCTCCAAACACTGAGATTCACACCCCTATACACAATCTCAGACATGCAACATATGCCATTTTACCCTAGTCACATGACGAAAGTTGATCATTTTTAAATCAGACAAAAATTTGTTTGTTATTCTCTACAAAACTATCCAATGTTAGTTGAAGGTCATACATACTCATAAGATTCAACTTTTTTTTATTCATTCGATTGTCTTCACAGCTTCAGTTCAATTACAGGGCAGATGATCAGGCTACAGTTTGTTTTTTGTATACTATTTAAATGAATACTACATATTCAGACACTTCCCATTCTTGCACTTCTATACTACTGTTTAGTATGGAAGTACACAATTTTGGATGCAGTCTCACTGTTTTCATGCTGTTTTGCTGATGAAGTGAAGGAGCATTGTCAGCTAATATGAGCTGGAACTGAGACACATCAATACAGATTTTTCTTCATTTCCAGAACTAAAGGAACTGTGTGAAATATGTGCCACATGTTCAATCTATGCTGCAGATGACCACATATTCACTACACATTACAGGAAGATAATCAGCGATGGAGTGGTGCGATACCCCAACACCCTGAAAGTGATTCTTTTTCAATAACAGTACAGGCGGCTTTCAAGGTCATTTTCCCTTTCGTTTCTAAAACAAAACGTATCTGACTCACCCTGTATATACTGTATTTCCTTTACGCAACAGCACTTTATTTTTCTCACTAAAATTGTCCGTTCTGTAATATTTTCAGTCTCTAGAAACTCATGAATGCTTTCACCTCTGACTGTCACAAAGTGCTGACACTGGAAAACGTCCCCATGTGAATAATTAATCTTTGTTAAATTTAAGTTGGTTTTTTTTTTTATTATGTGTATGTGAATGTTGCATAACAGATTAAAGTAAGCACATATTCCTGTGATTTGCCCTGTAGCCAGTGTGGACAAAGCCATGCTGTTATAGAAAATTCAATACCACCTTCTAAGCAATCCGATTCAAGACCACAACAGGTCTATAGTATAAATAGAAGTATTATTTATCAGCAGGCGGTCAGACAAACCCTGAAATATGAAGTCTGTGTTGCTGGTTGAATGTGGTGTGGTAAAGAAGTTTATCTCAGCAGAGAAGCTGCAGCAGCACGTACCAGGCTTGGCAGGACAGAAGGACGCAGGTGAGCTCATGGAAAAACTGGGCTCCCAGGAGAGGCAGCGGTTCTGTCTCCAAACACAGCGCACCCCTGGACCTGCAGCCTCACATCTCTCCTGCCCTACGAACGCCTCACAGCTGGGAGGCCTGTAGATCAGCACATCATTCAAGAGCACGCTGGAGAATCCGCCAAACACATACATGGACCTGTAGAGTGAGAGACGGGGCGTGAGTGTGTGGAATATCACTGAGATATAAAAACAGATATGATGCAGTGGAAGTAGTTTGGATTAAGGTTAATACAATCTAAATGTTAAAATGTTTTTTTATTATTATTTTTTAAATAGCACCTGGTGCTTCATCGCAAAAACAATCCAAACAAATGTGTCAATCTTGTACCTAAATATAAAAAAAATCATCAAAACAGCACTCTGTTCTGACCTGACCTACACATTTTCACTTAGATACTAACCCATTACTGGTGACAGCCGTGTGGCCAAAGCGATTAACATCTCTATGCAGGTTCGGTCTGGGGAGAACCTTCCATTCATCACACGCTGTGGAAAATGAGAAAACCATTAGCTTGCTAAAATCGTACTAGCAAATTAGCACCACAGGCACTGTTAACCTACACAACCCTGAAAAACTTTACACATATTTCTCTTCTATGAGAGACATTTTTATTTAAAATGGTCTGACTAAAAACGGCTTTTATTTCTCTCTTTTGTAAACTACACTCTCTCTCTCTCTCTCTCTCTCTCTCTCAGCTGTAAATGCCACAGTGAATGAGGGAAAAACACACATTATAATCCCAAAGATCTCAAAGATATATTACACTACACTGTTAAACATTATACATTACAGTATGCAAGCTATATGAAATAAATATAAAAGCTGTAATGAGTGTAATTATTACATGGAACAGTCACTAGGCTAAACCAATCACTTTTCTTATCAACATCTACAAAATGTGTGATGTTAGCTTAGGACCACACAAGCAGCTGGGAAACCATGATGGGTTGCCAAGTTCACCCAAGAACAGTTTGTGCATTAAGTAGTCCATAGTCCTAATTTTTTTATATACAGTACTGTGCAAAAGTCTTAGGCACCCTATAAGGTGTATAGTATACATGTTGTTGTAGACATTTATTTTATGAATTCTGCATTTTTGAGTCAGTACAAAAACATTTTAGATTATAAATCCAAA
>JAOVVF010000051.1:13459403-13469942 GCA_028565595.1 Duopalatinus emarginatus | reverse complement strand
GATAACTGCGTGATTTAGCTGTGCTGATAACTGCGTGATTTAGCTGTGCTGATAACTGCGTGATTTAGCTGTGCTGATAACTGCGTGATTTAGCTGTGCTGACAACAGTGGGATTTAGCTGTGCTGACAACTGTGGGATTTAGCTGTGCTGACAACTGTGTGATTCAACTCAGTTCATAACTGTGTGATTTAGCTGTGCTGACAACTGTGTGATTCAACTCAGTTCATAACTGTGTGATTTAGCTGTGCTGACAACTGTGTGATTCAACTCAGTTCATAACTGTGTGATTTAGCTGTGCTGACAACTGCGTAATTTAGCTGTGCTGATAACTGCGTAATTTAGCTGTGCTGATAACTGTGTGATTTAGCTGTGCTGTACCCAGTACACCAGAAGCAGCGCTGTCCAGAGTCCCACCATGGCCCAGTTTAATAGCCTGCTTCTTTCTTTTTCGAGGGTTGGATTTATCTACACCAGCCTCTGATGAGAGAGCACACTTACAGGATTAATTTACATAATCTCATAACCTTCATCTTCTCTTTATCTCCATCTCCTAATGGGTTTTTAATATACATACAGTCTACATCAGTCAGATACATAGTGACCTCTCTCTAGACCAACAGTAAACACCGCCTACCTTTTAACAGCTTTACTTTCAGCGTGTTTAACACGTCTGCAGACGTGGGTCCTGATTTCTTATATATCGCGAATATTCCATTTAACGATTGTAACTTTGTTAAAGTAACGTTGTTTACTGCAGCCATGCCGTTCGCACTCATTCCTCCCGCTTATCAGGCGCACGGAGATGACGTCAGGAGCCACATCCTGCTCTGGTATATGTAGTTTTTTTTTCTTTCGCGAGCGGTACGAACAGGTGTCTTATTAATGATCAGGAAAATAAAATAGAAAGTAGTTTCTCTGATAATAAATAAATACATACATGCGTACATAAATAATATTATTCACAAAAATAATAAATAGGGATGAATGAGGATAAATAATAAAGTAACAGTAAAACATAAATAATAAAAAAGAATAAATAATAAAGCAATAAAATTTAAATAATAATAATAATAATAATAATAATAAAACTATAAAAAAGTAAATAATACAATGATGATAAATAATAAAGCAATAAATTGTTAATAATAAAAAGAGAATAAACAAAAAAGCAGTTATATAATATATGTATAATTAATACACTGAGAATAAATAATTAATTAATCAATTATACAATTAAATATAGAAAGATAAATGTAACACATGGATCTAACTATCCATATAAACCCTATATCAGACTAAACAGTATCTTATACACCCAGTCTGTAGTGTGTGTGTGTGTGTGTGTGTGTGTGTGTGTGTGTGTGTGTGTGGTGTAATTAAGTAATCTGACCACACAGGGGCGCTGTTCACCTGAATTACATATTTTCTATTAACTTTATTAAATTATATTGTATTATATTATGACATCACACTTATTTCTCAGAAGTTTAATCTGTGTGTGTGTGTATGTATGTATATATATATATATCCTGATTTATTGTCCCTATAAAGATGATATGTTTGGGTATTCTGGGGTTAAACCCTACCTAGTGTGTAAGTGGATGATGAATGGATGTTTAAAGTACTGATCTCGCACACACACGCACACACACACACACGCACACGCACACACACACACACAGTCCCGCCCACAGGGAATCCCGTGCAGTGTGTTCTGTTCTTATTCCCTGTGCCGCTGTGTAGTGAGCGCGGAGTGTGTGTTAGACCCCGCCGCTGTGTGTGTGTGTGTGTGTGTGTGTGTGTGTGTGTGAGTGTGAGTGTGTGTGTGTTCGCCAGGATCCGGACAGCTCGTATACAGTATGCTCGTCTGAAATGAGGCTTGACCACTGAGGGTTGTGTGTGAGCAGGTCTCCAGGTGGACAATCTCAGCGCTATGTCATCCAGAGGTAATGACTCTTCTATTACCGCTTATAACAGCTGTTTAATCTAGATACGTCTCTGTGCTGTCAGTTTATTATTACAGATACCTGAATTAGTCAGGGACTGGTTTGACTGTGTGTGAGTGTGTGTCAGCTTGACATCTGAGACTGTCATGTCACCTGTCATAAAAGCACCTGGGTTTGGTCTTGTTTCTGTCTTTGTTAGGAGATATGGACAGAGCTGTGAAACCATCTAACTGTAGACAAAAAGCAGGAAAGTTAATATAAATATATAAATATTTAAACAACAAAGTCAGGGTTTGTTAGGGGTGGCACAGTTTATGTCAAGGGTGACATTCCTGTGTCCATACCCCCGGACATCTGTTATCACCAGCGACTCGGATTCATTCATTCAGTCAATGAATGCCATTCATTCCTCTTTAGTTAGAACCAGTCTGGTCAGGAGCGCAAAGGATCGGGACCTTATCCCACTGTGGATGAGCAACATTTCCAGGCACAATGCATACACACACATTACTGGGATTTACAATTTAAAATCACCAATTTTCCTGAATGCTTTTGGGAATAAAGAAATTGGCGAGCTCACAGAAACACCATCAGACACGGTTGGAACCAACAAAATTCCTCAGTAACCAGAGTCCCCGATATGGAGGCACCGTGACCCAGTATGCCAACATGCTGTCCTGCTCAGGTCCAGCACTTTCCTTTAAAAAGTACATTACATGGGCGAAAAAATATTTAATCACACCCAGATGTACCTATTCCAAAAATTTTCCTTTTCTCTTATAATAAGATCCACTCTTCTAGGAAGGGCTTTCCACTAGATTTTGTCATGTAGCTGTTGGGGTTTGTCCATCCAGCCATAAGAGCAGCTGAGGTCAGGCACTGATGTTGTGTATGGAAGCTTGGTGCGCCATGGCCATTCCAGTTCATCCCAAAGATGGTCAGTGGGGTTGAGATCAGGGCTGAGCGCTCCATCGCTTCCACAACCTTAGCAGGGCATGTCTTCATGGACCTCGCTTTGTACATAGTCATGATGATACTGGTTGATAAATGATACGGCATACACAGACATTATAGACAATCACATGCTTTTTCCAGCATGTTTGAGTGAGGACTACGTATAGGTGTGATGGTCAGGTGTCCACATACTTTTTGTCTGTATAGTATATCAGAAGACTTAAAGCAAACATGCGGTATATCCCTGCCTCTTGATGGGTGTCTAATCTAGTGTAAATGTGATAACACTTCTCCAGAGTGTCCTTGGAGATGTTTGACTGATTTGTATGACAGATCATGTGTCGTGCTTTTATCCGGCTACTTTTATAGTTCTGTGTATATGCGCTACAGTGCTGTCTTGGTATTCTGCGTGATTGTGGCTCGCTACAGCTGATAATTACTAGGTTTCAGGACCAGACACAAAAGCTTCAGTGTGGATATTGTTAAATTGTATAGAAGAGCGTTCCATAAATACCCACAGAATGCCCTGAGAGAAACAGTCCTCTGCACCAAAGCGAGGATGCCACTGAAATGGGGAACAAGAAGGAAGAAGATGTGACTGCACATGGAACATGTCTAAAAATATAGTATGACCTGAAAGGCCTTGGTTTTCCAGTACGTTGCTTTATTTCCTTTCATCTCTCTATTCTTACAGCATTTTAAGGACTTATGATATACTTTCTGAAAAGATCTTACATCACTGTCGCACAAAACTGTTTCACAGTCATCAGTAAGAAAGCAGTAAGACATGTGTCACGTATAATCTTAACAATCACGTGAAAAAACGTCAAACAGGGTGAGGTGTTGAATCATTGCTGTCCTTGTGTCTGTGATGTGCTTTAATTGATATTTATAGTATCAGAGGCTTCACTGTGCTCAGAGAGCTCGGCACTGGCTTAGAGAATGTTTATAATTTCAGTGTCTAGTTTCTCTCTGAAATGTTTAGGTTGGACGAAGCCCCAGTTACCTACATCCCTCCTCTCTGGTGTTTGCAAAAACTTATCTGTGTTTTTTTTCCAAGTGCAACATGTTGTTTTTTGACAGCCGTCCAGGAGTCACACACGGTTCTCTTTGACCCTGTAACCTGTGTGCTCTGTGTCTATCAGCAGCTCATTAAATTATCATCACATCATCTAAATTAACTCCAAACTGTAATACATCTGACGGAATATGTACAAAACACTGTGTCTGAAATACGGTCCCTATTACCTAATGGAAAGTTATGGGTAATCTGTACCCTCCAGAATGCCTCATGTGGGCACTTAAGTGCATTGTGGAATGCCATAAGAGTACTGAATGTCCTCTGATATGATTTCAATCACGAATGACGCAGCCTTGAGCCATGAGCAAGCCATCTTACCCCCAACAGCTCCCTGGGTGCCATGGATAGGGTTGCGTGTGTGCAAGCACAGTAGGTCAATGAGTGGTTCACTTTATTTTATTTCGAATTACAAAGTGGCGAAACTTAAAATATAGTGAATAATGAAGTGAAATTGTGGATGGATACATCCGATTTCTTAGCTACATTTTTTTATTTTAATGGACATTTATTTAATCCCATCTCATCTCTTGCTCTTGCTCTCCTGTCTTTCCCTCCATCTGATCTTGGATTGATGTCAACCCGCAGCAAAGCCCAGTTTCAGCCGTCAGATTCAATTAGTGTGAAAATCTGCTAAATAAACCTCCTCTAACAATAGCTGTAAAGAAAGCCTCCAGAAGTCATTATTTTGGGTACACAAACTTTCTCGATTGTCCTGTTTTTTTAATCTACATTTTATTTATTTCTTTATTTTTTTTATAATTGTGATAAAACAGCACACTGATGAGTGTATCAGTTGCAGCTATGCCAGACATGGTGTATGTCCAGTATACTGTTGTGCCATGATGCAGGACGCTGGGCATCCCATGAGCAGAGATGCTGACTGCTGATGTTTGAGGTCAGTGAAATCAGCAGTGCTGTTGTTTGAGCTTAATCAGGCTTGATCCAACCCATCAATCCTACCTCTTCCCATCCCTGTAAGCCTGAACGTACTACATTCTCCCAGCTGAACAAATGGAGATGAGGAAGAGAAGAACCAGCGAGGATCCAGAGTGATGCAGGGGCTTGAGCATGTGCACTATTGATGAGAATTAATGGTTAATATTTATTAGGTTAGAGCAAAACTGGGTAATCATGGACTTATGTTAACTTTGGTGTATAGAGGAGTCTTCTCTTCCATGGTTAGTTGTTTTAGGGTATTGCTTATTAGCAGCTAAAGAGAAGTGAGGGACAGTGAGGGTGTGAGATTAGGGGTATGGGATGAACACTGGTACTATGACTATATTTAAACTAATAATAACTAATAAAAATGTAAATCATAACATGACATACTGATAATAAAGCTGATGATTATGGGATGCGGTTTCTAGAGGTATTATTGGTGATATTGGTCACTGTCACCTATCCTAGCAAAACTGGGTGGGAACAGAAGGGAGACACATTCACACCTAGTGGCAATTTACCATAGCGAATCCACATACTGGGGTGTCAGGACACCAGAGAACCTGGGCACAATGAGAACATACATAACTCCTCGCAGATGGTAGCCAGCGCTTTAGATAGAACCGGAGACCCTGAGGGTGTACGGCAGCAACGCTACCTGCTATGCCACCAGATATGTCTGTTCAGCAAAATCTGTTACAGACAAAAAAAATGTAGGCTTAAACACAGAGATTGTGCTTCAGTGAGAATGAGAAGATTTACAAACACGCTGAAAATGCACTTATAGAGGAGGTATGTCCCCGTCAGTTAGATCCGGCTTCTGAAAATCAAGTACAAATGGATCGACTCATGTTGGCAGGTAAACCAGCTTAGAAAAAAAGACTACTAAGTAAATTCTGAGCTTAGTACCGCACTTGTTTTCAAGAATCTTTGAGTCTTTAGGCCCTTTACACAACACACATTTTTCAGCTGTCAGCCACTATGTTACATACCTCACTGTTCCTTATTATAGTTTTCCAAGGACCTATGGAGATCCTGTTTCATCTAAATGTCTGTGTATATATATATATGTGTGTGTGTGTGATTTTGGCGATAACCTCAGATTGGACCAGACTGCCAGACTCGACGGTGTGACCTACTTCACACACTCAGACGCTGCTATAAATGTCACTGATGATTGAGCTCTCTAGCATGAAAGCCAGTGGGAAGGAAGAATGGGATTTTTCACGGGTATTTTAAAGAGCATATGCTCAAGTCATTTCCCAATCTCTCTCTCTCTCTCTCTCTCTCTCTCTCTCTCTCTGTATCTCTCTCTCTCTATCTATCTATCTGTCTATTTATATACAGAGACATGTCAAACAAGTACTATGCAAAGATATCATCACATGGCTGTTCCATCTGGTAGGCATTTTTATATTGGTTCTGGATAAACAACTTACAAGAGAGATTTCTTGCTGTGTACATGCAGGTGTGCTGTGAGCATCAGGGTAGAGGATGCCATTTCGAATCTAGCTGAGCACACACTCCTGTGTTCCCGTTGGGCTGCTGATTTTGTGTTTCTGTGTTAAAAAAAAACTGCCATACCGACAAACACCCATCAGCGTCAGGCTCCAGAGCTGCTTGCACGCTGAAAATAAAATGCTTTGCTTCATTTCACACTTTATCTCACAGGGTATTGTAATGGTTTGGGGCCACGTTCTCCAGGACGCTGTGGTGTTCAGTTTCCTTTCATTTATCGTTCCACAGACAAGAATCCGCTTGAAGCCCTGCAGGAAAACAGCCGTCTTACTCTTTGGCAGTCAGACAAATTTTGCCTCAATTATTTCCTTTGTTATGATAGAGTGGTTGATGTGCAAACCCACTGACCCTTTCTCATAACAAAGAGACATTTTCTTTTGTACAGCGACCAAGAATTAATCACAGACTCTTTAAAGTGACATGATTGACCTACAGTGCTTGCTTTTTTTTGGGCCCCACATTTAACCCATCCGTGCAGTAAAACATACACTAGTGAACACACACTAGGGCCAGTAAACACACTTGCCCAGAGCAGGTAGCACCCTCTATCCATGGCACCCAAGGAGCAGTTTGGGATTTGGTGTTTTGCTCTAGTGCACTTTAGTCGTGTCTTGTCAGTGCCAGGAATCAACCCAGTAACCTATTGGTCACAGGACCTACTGGTTCCCTAACCTCGAGCCACAGCTGCCCCACACAGCCTTTTGACCTGGCTAACCTTTCTTACCTATAGTATTGTGTCAGGTCGTTTTTTTTATGAATAATAATAAAATAAAAAAAAACACTGATCCTGTTTGGTGTGTGGTGAGAGGAAAATAGCATTGCTTTCATTTGCAATGATGGAGAGCGATGGATTAGATATGTATTATTTATTCTTGCTCTTTGGCATCAGAGTGCATGCCCTTCATTTCTCCTCAAGCAATCTCTGTTCTTTTTCGCATTGTCCTGGAAAGTACATCTATATTAATAAGAATAAAAATGCACAATGTACATCTGCAGGTCAGCAGGCATTTGACTGTTATCATCCTCTGTTAAGATCAGGGAGTCTGAGTCGTTTCAGAGCTCAGGGTTTAAACAGTATTACTCATTTCTGTTCAGAAGAGTCATAGTCGAGCATTAAGTCAGATATTAAGTTCAATTACATCATGCACCACTGATAACGGCTCAAAAAAGTGTGCATAGTAGGAAATGAATAGTGGAGGCAATTACGCCGAGTGAAAAGCACAAATAAGAACCGACTATTTTTCATTTAAAAGAAAAGTTTCACTGAAACGAGCTCAAAGTAGGTGTGAGAATTTGTCAACTCGCTTGTCTATAATTGGGTTGATCGTTATTCCAGTAACATCACAATAAAACTCTTTCAGCAGCCTTGGAATGTTGTGTGTACATTGGCAAGTCTCCATTCCAGGCAAATTAAAGCCAGATTCGGTTCAGAATGGCAAGACTTGTAATCTTTAACTGTGGAGCATTCTGGGAAATAAAAACAGCAGGATCCACTCTGGTGACTTTGTGATCGGAACTGGTGTACACAAGGTCACGGCAGAATGGGGACTTAATTGCTGCTTCAAAAGCCTCCTGTCAGGGAAAGAGCCCGCAATCGCATTAATTACGCTTTAGTAAGGTGCAATTACATGAATAACATCTTTAAATACTCAGCCTTAGTAACAGAGACTGAATGGACTCATAGCTCTTCTGTTCAGGGCAGTGCCTTCATGTGTATTCCTGGTCTGGTCTGTTTGATTTCCCCAACGTAAGTGTTTTGGGTTGCTGAGCAAATATTAGGTTCATGGCTTTTTTTTTTATAACAAGAATTTAAAGCCACAGTTCATAATTTTTACAGCCCTGTGCTGCTTGGGAGGTCACGTGTTATAATATTGTTAAGAAAACCTTGGCAAACCATTAGCTTCAACTTTATGCCTCATTTTAAGTAAAAAAGGCCAGAGCTCAGCAACTCATTTTTGGCTGGGAGCTGTGCTTATTTCTGGGCCAGAAAAATGGAAGCAGAAATCATAAATGAGAAAATCAATTGCATGACAGAAACAGCAAATCAGGGTGTTTCTATTATATCTTTGAGATTATAACAGGTATAAATAATAAGCAGTAACCTTGTGTATAGTAATGCTACTAGATCGTGTTCTTCTGTCAGTGGTGACTGAGAACAGTTCATCAGGTAATATTAAATGGTTAGCAAGAAAACACAGGTTAAGCACAGGTGAGCCGAGCCTGCAGTAAAACCCAGAGTCATTTCTGTAAGCGTGTTGCGGGTAGGTACGTGTCTCGGTCATGGCTGCGACACCAAACAGTGCTTGCGTAAGACAGAGTGAGTTACAAAGAGGGGTGAATAGCACTGGGTCAAGGCAACAACTCTGACTGTGCTCGTGGGACAAGACCATTGCTGCTGGCTGACATCAAATTTAATGCCTTTGTGGTTAAAGTGTTACAGAGATATTCATGCTCTCTCTCTCTCTCTCTCTCTCTCTCTCTCTCTCTCTCTCTCACACACACACACACACACACACACACTGTTCATCCCTGCTGCTGACTGCCTAATAGCTCACTTATAAAATCTGTCCTTAACTCTATATTGTTAAACCTCTGTGGTTTAGGGAGTGCCAAGTGAAAACACATCATAAACACTAACCCTGCATTCACAACAGCAAGTCACAAGACATTACTGTTGCTTGTAGTTCATGTCCTGTGGATGTGAAGCGACCGCTAATGTTGTTGCTTGCGTCACACTGTCGTGGCTACATAGTGTCCACTCACTGTAGGTACCAACAAGGGTAAGATGACATCACTGTTAAGGTTATTCATTTTTGCCTGTCAAACAGTTTAGTAAAAGTGTGCAGTGGACTTGAGCTCCACATTTGACCCATCTGTGCAGAGAAGCACACATATACACACTACTGAACACTAGGGGGCAGTGAGCACACATGCCCAGAGTTATGGACAGTCCCGATCCGCATCACCCAGGGAGCATTTGGGGGTTAGGTGCCTTGTTCCAGGGCATTTTAGTTGAGTTTTGTCAGTTATAGGGCTCAAACCAGGGGACTGCCTGGTCCCACAATGATACAGTACATTACGAACCATGCCTGAGCTATCTCAGTCAGTACCATAACTATCAAGACACAACATGGCTGGATGTTGGTTCATCCTCCCTGAAGTGTCTCTCATAACGGTCATAAAGTTTACACATGAAGGTTATCTAACCGTTAAACAAGTCTCTCTTGCTACCAGGTTAAATTAGTATCATATGTTACAGGTTATGGGGTACAAATCTATGTCAGTAGGGGTCTAACTTTTTAATTTGAACCAGGCTTACACAAAACCAACGAGAGAAAAAAAGTGGAAAGAATGACGACATTAAGAAAGAATTTGCTGGAGATTTTCTCCTCTCTGAGTTGAAGCAGAGCTCTGGGTGAGTATTGGTGGGGCTGTTAGTTTAAGATTGCAGGCAGGAGGTGTTTTTCTCTGGAGTGATACAGTTTGTATTTGCTTGATAAGATTTCAGGAATTGTGTCCTGAACGGTATATTGTGTGCTTGTTGTCTTCTTTTTGTACACATGTGCATGCGATATGTTGACTTCCGAACAGATGTGGTGCTTCTTCAGCTACTCTACAATTCATGAGCAAACTGAATCTGATCCCTGACGTGCAAACGCAATACATATGTGCAGGGACATGTGTGTATTCATCTGTGTTTGTGAGTGTGTGTGTTCTTACTCTGTGTAGACGGGACAGAAAGGGAGTGAGTGCTGTGTACCTAAATGATGCAAGCTCATTGCTGTAGATTTCTCAATACAGACAAATGTTTTCTCTCTCTCTCTCTCTCTCTCTCTCTCTCTCTCTCTCTCATTCTGTTTCTTTTAGTCTGTGAGTCTGTCTTGTTTCCTCAACACATTAAACCCTGAGTCCTGATTCCTCCTGCTCCCCAAACCCTGCGTACACTGTGACCCCCCTTATAGTCTCATCTGACCCACCGTCGACATGGACAGTCTATAACACACCATAATGGACAGATGTAGAAACCATGAATTACATTACAGACTTTAATTCTTTGTCTACCTGCACTTTTGTTTTTGTTTATTTTCACACATCTGTGT
>JAOVVF010000051.1:13443322-13455705 GCA_028565595.1 Duopalatinus emarginatus | reverse complement strand
CCTTTTCATTATTTTCTGTAAAGCTGCTTTGGGACAATGTCCATTGTTAAAAGCGCTATATAAATAAAATTAAATTGGTTTGAATTGAGTTAAATTCATTAAATTAAATTCAAAATCATACAAATCGAGATTTCCGATATGAGCCTATACATATGAGCCTGACATAACAAGTGAAATCTGAATGAAATATGTATAAACATTCTTGTCATACAAAGCTTAGACAAAATGAGAGGAATCAAATGGTGCTGTGACTCCTAGCACATTATATAGCCGTGGTTCGAGGTTCAGGAACCGGTCTTGTGAACGGCAGGTTGTTGAAGTACCCTTATCTCCCAACTGCACCCTAGGCACCGGGGATAGGGGTTGTCCACCGCTTGAGTCAAGTGTGTTCAATGCCTCGTAGTGTGCGTGTTCACTAGTATGTGTATGTTTCAGTGCACGGATGGGTTAAATGCGGAGGTCAAATTACTCTGTGTGCAAGCATAGTAGGTCAATCACTTTACTTCATTAAAATTAAATAAAAGGTGCAATTTGTGATTTTCATTGTGTTTCTAGACATATAATCATCACAACAGTTCAGTGGTACTTGACAGTGAATTGGTACGAATGAATGAGTATGAATAATTTTTTTCTTCAAGATTCAAAATATATTCACTCTTCCAACCCAGAAATGGCCTCAGTCCCAGCATATCCAGAGGTGCTTCTATTAACTAGGCTATCCATAAGTAATTGATCAGGGTTTATCATATCTGTGGAAGCTGACAGAAGTCGTATTTATGTTTTTATTTCAGTTGCAGTTTACCTTACAGCCAGTAGAGGGATCTAACATTTATGAACAGCTGCTTTAATCTGTGATCCAAATTCCTCATTTTCTGTGAATTTACTTAACTGATACTACATATTACAATTACATAAATTACAATGCCATAAAATGCAAGAAAAGCTCACTTTTTAGTCTGATTCCATAACTATAAGGTCATAAACCTGTATAATTTTGACTAACACAGCACATACCGTCCTTTAACACAACCTTACACAGAGTTACTAAGAGGAGTACGTGTCTGAGTATGAGTCAGTATATTGAGCTGTGATATCCGTATTGTATCCAAAATGGAGAGAAATGTTTTGTGCATCGCTTACAATTGCTATGAAACACCACAAGGGGGCATGAACATAAATCTATTAGAGAGTGTTGCTCCTGTCTGTCTTACACATATCTTAGTCTGGATCAGACAGGATTAGAGACTGAAAGGGCCATCGCCTTTTTCATCCTGTCTGATCCAGACTGAGCAGTGAACTTACAGAAGGGGAATGAAATTTCAGAAACAGGAGCAGGATAGACCCATTAAAATCTCCTGTAGAAGAGACACTTCAAATAAACTGAGATCTGATTCCATTGCTGTGGAATTTTACACTGAGTGCAATGAAATATAGTCTGTATGTAATGTGTGGAATTTGTGGAATGTATATCGTACACCGAAGTACCAGAAAAATTGGTGGTGGCTCCATAATGGTATGCGTTTTTGGGTTTTTTTGGTTTTGTTTTTCTATGGGAGTTCTATGAGACCCCTGGTACATCTACAAACATCTCTGACAGCTGAACACTGTGTGTGCCATCTTTCTCATGACTTACACCATTCATGTCCTGCATTCATTCTGATGGATTTGGCCAACTTCAACAGGACAATGCGCTGCCACACATGTCTAGAGACGAAAAATTATGGTTAGAGGAACATTTATCTTTGGGCCATTCCCAACCAAATCAGCAGATCTCAATGCAAATGAACACATATGGAATGCCATGCAATGCAAAGTGGAACACAGAACTCCTACACCTAGGAAATACAACAGCATTGTGGACCGTGTTGATTACCTACAGAATATTTCTGCCAGCTCTTGCAGTCCATGCCCAGTGAGGGACCTACCAAGTATTAGACAGTTGTACCAGTTTTTTCTGGTACTTCAGTGTATAACGATAATGTACTCATCATCATGAAGCAGTGTGCTTTGGCTTGAGAATATTTCTGTAGATCCAGGTTGACCAGAAAAAGAACAAAACATTTAGTGAAAGACAAAAGGCCAGAATCATGTATATGGTTTTGAAAGAACAGGGTTTGAGACATGATGACACAGTGGGAGAACTATCCATCAAAACACACCATCTGAGTACATGAGAACAGGTTGAGGAGTACATTGCTATGCTATGCTATGCTATGCTGACCTTGCAGATATTGAAATTACGATTCATAGTGATTTCCCATTAGCACAGTGTTGGTGCTGGGTCCAGACTCAAGGCCTGATCTCACTGTTCCACACTGCAGAAAAATAGTTATCTACTTCAACACCAAATTCTGCTAATCTGTCAAACAGCTAGACACAATAAAAAACCTGTATCATTTATCCCACATATAATTATTGTCCGTGATACAGCGCTCCGCTGTGTGTGGATGCTGTGGATCGGATGGTAGAACATTTTCAGGTAAAAGTGCATGGGTGTTATTATTTTTACACTGTGCCTTAGGAAACTCCCACATATGGTTTTATGTAATGGTTCGGTTCTCACGATTGTGGACCAGTTCTAAAATAGGTTTGTTGGTTCTCTTGTGAGTGTATAAAAAAAAAGGATGATCGGATGAGCCACAGCATTCCAAATATGTCTAAAATTACAGTCTATAAATGAAATCTGGCTGCATGTTTCATTGATCTAAACCCAGATCGCATTTCATGTTTTGCTTTGTGACAACTGAGCATCCTGTTCCTATTTTAGTTCGTGTCTTGTCACTGATTCCCATGATAACACAGATGTTTTTTTGGAGTCTGTGGATTTTTCTTGTTGGCCTAGATGCATTTAAAAAAAAAAGACAGAGCCCGTTAGCCAAGTAAGTGCTCATGTGTGCGGTTGTGTGTGTAAGCACAAGTTAGAGGATTCATCACCTCTCCTCTAAATAACTCTCATACTTTTGTGTTTATTTAACCTTGTGTGTCAAGACTCTGAGGGTGGGGGTCAGTGGTCTTGGATACTTTACAAAGCTTGTGTACTGTGGTCAGTAGTTAAATGACAACATATCAAAATGACACAGGACCTGCTGTCTCCTCTATTGTTTGTGGTATTCCAGTTATCTGTCATTTATTGCCTACAGGTAGCTCTAGTGTGTGTGTGTGTGTGTGTGTGTGTGTGTGTGTGTGTGTGTGGTGCATTTAGCAGTCATCAAGACCATTTAAAATGCAAAGTAAAAATAATTAAAGGTGGTTGAATCTATGTTTTCACAGCTCATTTATCATTTACTATTTATGTATTTAAAGCTTGTATAAAACTTTATACTGTCTTTTATATCTGATTTGGACGCATGTGAGTGACAAAGCTTCTAGACACCATTTCATCTTGTGAGAAGTAAACGAAAAAGTTACCTGGATAATAGTCTATGATCAAGCACGGTTATAAGTCACACTTTTTCCATGTCCGTGCCACACGTGTCTGTACGGTTCATGCTACCTACTAATAAAGCAGCAGTACAGTCTGTGATGCCAAAGTCATTTTTATTCACATGAGAGATACACAGCAGACGGGAGACCTTTAAAACAACTCCTAGGCATGTTGGTGAAATAGCAGCATCTTATCAGTTTCAGGCCTAAAGACAACTTCGGGAGTTATCTAGTGAATAGCTAATTACATTTCTGCAGTTTTGGGTAAAACAAATACCCATGCTCACCTGAAACATTCGCCCGGGCTTAGTTCTGTGTTGGATTTAGATTAGTGAAGGTTTTCCCTCCTTTTTCTCAGTCTGGCTTACATCAGGATAAAATTACCTTTTGTGTTGGCTTTTATAATCCATTTGACATCATGCTTTCTGGCCTGTGTTTCTTAGAATCATTGTGTGTGTGTGTGTGTGTGTGTGTGTGTGTGTGTTTACAGAAAACACACTCATGCTGACAGGCCATGTGAATGTCAGGACTAAAAAATGTGTTGTTTTATCTTTTTATTACAAAAACCAAGAAGTTTTTTCTTTTGGTTACTGAGGTTAGGGTTACGGTTAGTCATAGCGTTAAATAGCTGTATTACCAGTTAAGCCATTAGAAGTTACTTACAAAGACAATGTGACAAACGTGTTGAGTTGTTGTACAGTATCGTACCATTTCCTGTACTTGGTGGAACAGATATTACACAAATCCTGCTGAGAAGTCCATTATTATATGAGCAGTTTAATGAGCCAGATGAATCAGGTCCCCAGGTGAATTGTTTTAACAATTAAATGTGGTCTAGGTTTTGCTGAAGAAAAGGGTTTTATGATTTATGTGTCTATGATCTGGGACTTGCACAAATCATACCTACATAAAAGAGTCTATTTTAAATGAGGTTGTTCACGGAGGCTGTGCAGCAGCTCCGCCATGGTGCTTAATGATCCAGGGTCAAGGTGGCTGTCTTGGTGACATTCCAAGTTAAATGTGGATACTTGGTGGTGGTGTAGTTTAAGATTTATTCGTTCACAAACACTTTTAATTGTGCTTTTTCTAAAAACACAATTATCTATTTTTCCAATAAAAGTCTGGAACAATTATATCATACTGGAACTATAAACCAATTACACTGGAACAATTATATAAAACTGAAACTATAAACAAATGGCATATTTTTTAAACTAGGGAAGTCCTTTATCATGCAGCATATCCAAATTTTGTGTTTTGTGCGACATTTCTCAATATCACTGAACCCACGGCAATTCACTTTGCTATCTGCGATAAATGTAATTTCAGTGTCATTTCCCCCAAACAAGCACGTTAAAATTACGACTTTATAATTTATCAGCATTTCTAAGGGAATTATTGGCCCCTCTGCCAATTGTTAGCATTATACCATGGCATTATCTGTGTAATACAGAATTAACAGCTACATTGTAGCTAGCTAAAATACTAACCTAATGTTTTGCATTAGCTTAGGTGTATAGCTTGTTTGGACTATTATTATAATGCTGGAATGCGTGATTGTAAGGGAAGATGACATTAAAATACACAGCTTTGTAATCTTCTTAATGAACCAGTGTAGACTTGGCTATGTGTCTTTCTCAGAGCAATGCTGTTTGTGTTGCCATGTGTAGACACAAAGTCATCAGTCATGACATAGGCTGGCCCAGGTGCTCTGTTAACCCTCTTGGGAAGGTAATTACTAAAAATACATCAGCCCTAAGCTTCTTATAGCATTCAGGAATGAGCTCACGGTAGCAGCTGAGAGCTGCTTCAGTAATAAATGCAGCATCCCTTCACGTCCGAGGAGAAGCGGTACAGGCGCCACATGTGGCTCTGCCCTACTCTGACTCTGTCGTCCTGATGTAGTGAGTTGTATCCGAGTGCTGAGTGGTGTTTCCCCTACTCGCTAGTGTTTAATCTGCATCATTTACTAGAAAATCTCACCATGCCCAACTTGAGCTACTTGGGCAAGCTGTGTGGCTCCAGCCACAGGGATGAAATTATTATTCAGGACCAAGTCAAGTGCAAGAACTCTATGTGCCGCATGTCTTTCATTGAGGATGGGAGGTTGGCTGAGGTGCTTTGCCTCATTCCCGAACAGACAATGACGGAGCGACTGACCTCTCTTGACCTAACTAAGTATGCAATCCTGGAGAAGATGACACCTCATGAAATAAGAACTGGTAAGATAGCTAACATATGGAAAAAGAGGAATGTGCATTATCCTAAGAGGAAAGCAAAGGTATATATACACTTAGGAGACAATAGCAGTTTAATGCTTTATCATTAGTTTTTATTCTGAAGCCACAAACAAGTTCAAATTTCAGAAATCTTAAAAGAAATTAAATTAGCGATTTGTGGATATTTTAATATTATTTATTCATTTATTTATTTGTTTGTTTGCTTATTTATTTACTTACTTGCTTGCTTGCTTACTTACTTAGTTATTTATTTATTTATTATTTGTTTTTATTTATTTATTTGTTTGTTTTAATTATTTACATTAACAGTACAATTTCTGGTCATGTTCGTCAATATCATCACATACTAGATATCAGATTTCTTAATGATTTGGCATTTTGACAGAATAGTACATCAAAAAATAATATAAAACTAAGTCACCTAGCACATGGGAGTGAAATGATATATAATATCATGCCAGTGGATGTGGTATGGGGAATGTGGTTCTCCTCACCACAGCTGATGAGGTTGTTCTCCATGTTTTTGGTGTGTTTTTTTAGAGATTTTCAAGCCAGTCAGTCAAGCATGGCACCACACGAAACATTCACACACTCATTCAAACATTTATTTAAACCTAGAGGCAATTTCTGAGCTACCAGTCCACCCACTGGCATGTTTTTGGGAGGTAGGAGGAAATGCTCAAAGACACATGGAGCTGATCTGAAACTCTGCACTGACAGTAACACGAACTCAACACACTGGAGTTGTAAAGCAGCAGTGATTACTACCCAGACACAATACAGCATACTGCAACATCTTATTCTGTATTTTCCAGCTCTCCTCCTAATACATGTGGCAGTAGAGCTTTGTAGTCTACACCTCCACGTGACAGATGATACCAGCACTGCAGTGCCTCTCGGTCTCTCTCACATGGATGCACAGACCTGTGTTGTTACTGTTTGACGCATACACTCTATTGAAGCAGGCTCATAGAATAGAGCCAGCACATTACTGCGTTCATATCTCCATTCAACCGATCCATCATTTACCAGCAGAGCAGAGCCGCCGCATCCCTCATGCATGACTAAATCAGCAATCTACCATTCAAATGAGACCGCGATATATCACTTTATGAAATATACCCTTTCCCTCCCTTTTTCCCTCAAGTTGTATTATTTACTTTGTGCTTTCAAACACTGAAATCAGGTAGCTAAGAGTAAGAAGTCCTAATTTGCTGAGCCAGTGCAAGTATTTTTAGAACTCTCAAAGGAACCGAGAGATTTAATAAGATTAGCATGTAAATCTTACCATTGAACGTCAGTCAAATTCAGCGTATAAATGCAGCGCATATATATGAGTTATATCATCAGCAGTGAAGAAAAAACTCATATCTAGTTCTTTGAAGTTGTCAGAAAAGCAGTTGTTTCCCACCTCATCTCCAGTGTCCTGAGTTTGATTCTGGGATTGATCCACTATCCGGGTTTCCATGCATGTTCTCTCCATGTCTGGATGGGTTTTTTCCACTTTCCTCCCGGTGTCCAAAAATATGCAAGGTGGATGAACTAAGTTGCCCTTCGATATGTGTGTTGATATGTCTGTAAGCATGGTCCTCTACTTATCTATGATGACTGGTGTTCCATCTGGAGTATATTCCCACATCATGGCCAGGTCCCAGGACAGTCTCCGGATCAATTGTGACCCAGACCCTGATAAAGCAGTTAGTAAAAGTGAGTGAGTGAGTGAATGAATAAGTGAGTGAGTGAGTATGTCATTTTATATATTATTCTTCACATCACCATGTGTCATGCTGTCTTCATGGCAATAATGCCAACCCACATCTAAAGCAATTCTAACAGCTCAAGAACTACTAATCATTTGCCCTGGCAAAGTCTGTTACGGTTCAGATCAGGCTCCACAATCAGCACAGTGGAAAAGCATTAACGGAGACGGAGATGTGAGGAGAAGCAGTTTTACCCATTCTCACTGAATGAGATACAGTGTTCCTAATTCCTCTGAGCTGCTTCATTCCCTCAGCACACTATTTCTCCTTAGAGATGCATAGTGCAGCAGTCGGGTATTAATAACACCTCTCAATCGAAATGCAAACTCAATTGTACTGCCAGTAATCCTATAATCTACTGCCACGGTGCCACAATAGACCAGACCAGGCCCTGGCAGTCTCTTTAAAAACTACACACTATATCAATATAGCACAGATGCTCCTATGTTATTTAAGTATGAATGATCTTTTTTAGGGGAATAAAAGCGTATCCAGTGTTAGCCGTCAGTTCACTGAACAGCTGATGGGAATGTTGAAGTGGTGACTGTTTTGTAGAAAAGTGTGTCAAAGCTGCCGTGGTGCACAGGTTACTGATAAAGACAGTAGTGTGTGTGTGCAGGTGATGTATGTATGGCAAACTAGAACCTGCGCTGAACAATGGAGAAAAAAAAGGGACAGGTAGAAATGCAAACACACAGAAAGAAACAATGACAGAGAGAGAGAGAGAGAGAGAGAGAGAGAGAGAGAGAGAGTAGCAGTGAATATAAAATAGAGTCACATGTGCTGCACACTGCCCTCCCCTCTCCGTCCTTTTGAAGAATTTAAGGTGGTGTCTCGAACTGGGAGGGATTATGACTATGGAATCTGCATTTGTCACACACAGCAGCTGCAACCTGGTTATTTCAGCACAGCGTCGGCACAGAGTCCTCAAACACACACGCACACACACAGAGAGAGACTCTCTCACGCATACACACACTGGCAGAAAAGAGGACGGCTCAAAAAAACAGCAACCAAATGAGCAGTCACACAGTGCTGACTGGCTGCCTAGTTTGACAGGACGAGCACTCTCTCCCTCTCTCTCTCTCTCTCTCTCTCTCCCTCTCCCTCTCTCTCTCTTTCTCATTCTTCTTTGGACTGAGAGGTAGGGAGTGCAGGAAGACTCAGCGAAGGCAGACAGCAGCAACCACAGCAGCAGCAGCAGCAGCAGCAGCGTCTCTCCTCTCTCAAGCCCCAGAAGGAGCCAATGGTCATGGTGAAGGAGAAAGGTAGTTGGCATGGTGTTCCCACCAGTTTTTTTTAGGCTAGAGAGTATGTGATTGTGCAGAAGATACTTCCTGACTGAGAAGAGTGGGCGTGTTTAGTGTGCATGCAGCTAGGATGCTGGAATTCGAGAGAGCGCTTGTATACACATGGCTTTGATGAGGATGCTTTTATGTAGATGTGGATTAGTGTTGGGTTTTGGCTACTGTAATCTGTGATCATCAATATGATAGATACTAGTGTAGCTTGTGATGATGTGACAATTGTGTTTTAGTATCAACTGGTTTTAAAATGTCCAGCTGAGGAAGTGACCATGGACAGAATTAAGCATGCATGCATTCTGCTAGGTCTGGATGCTATGTATATGTATACTATAGTGTACGCATATGTGTGTGTCTGTCAGTGGGGACTACTAAAAATCTCAGCAGTCTGCGGTGTGTGAAATTGCACTAGTGAGTAGAACAGAAACAGCTGTTAAGTACTTAATGCACCTTTTACGAATGCCTCTGTATCACCTTCTTCCACCTTCTTCCACAACACCTGATTTGAACAACATCAATAGAAGAAACAGTCTGCATGTAGAAGGACGACTATTTCCAGCAAGAATGTTGTGTATGACTATTTAAAAATTGAATAGCCTTGAATTATTTACAAAACGCACAAAGTAAGGCCGAATGATTGGGATGCAATTCGGAAAGAAACACACTGTTCACCAGACAGGGTTCCTGCCATAGCTAGATGAAGGAAGCAGTTAGGATGCCGGGCGGATTTTGGAGGAACACTGCACCAAAGTGGATGATTCAGTAATACTACAAAAGTAAATCATGAGTCACGAAAAGCTCCTAAATGATTTCTACAGAATCTGTTTGTGTGTGTGTGTGTGTGTGAGAGAGAGAGAGAGAGAGAGAGAGAGAGATAGAGAGGAGAGAGAGAATAGACTCAATAATGTATTTAGCCCATCATGGTATCCATGGCAACCAGGCAAGAGTGGACTGCTGGTGAGAATATACTACATATAGGAATCATAGCCCAAAATCATAGCTAATACACAAGCAAACACCTGGAGACTATCAGACACACATTCTGTCGACACACTGCACAAACACGAATGTATTTCAACTTAACACACACATGGATTTGGCAGCAACTTAATACAAATGTGTGTAAGGTTCATGCGAGCCCATCAGTATTCACAGCGAGTGCTGTGTGAGTAAAAAATATATGTCGAAATGTGTATAGATTGATCTAGATATAAGGCAGACCTCAGTGGGTCAATAAAATATATTTAGTGCATGCTTGTTCTTAATCAAGATTAAAAACAAGATTAAACAACAAAATAATAAAAACAAACAACAGACAAAAAAAAACCTAGTACAGCTCATTGACCATCAGGTCAATGTATTTGGCAGAGCAGTCAAGCCTTACACACTTTCTGGAAGCTTCCAGACGCCACACACTCTTGAGATATCAGAGTGCACAATGGAGGACATTTGGACTCCTGTCAAAGACACACAGTACTGATAATCACGTGTGTACTCCATCACAGATAAAACCGTGGCGCTCAGAAGTACTGTGCTGTTTCAAGTCTTTAGGAGATGTTTAAAATAATAGCCGTCTGTCTGTCAGAAATTAGCGAATGCTATGTTAATAGTGGACTGAGACCTGGGCACATACTGTTGTCATCTGTGTCAGTGTTTGAATAGTGAGATGACTCTTGTCCTCCATGCTTTGGGGTCACAGTGTTTAATCCTCACACAGAGCAAACAGCTTGGCTGCCCACCCCTTTAATTTGATTTGTTCTGTTGGCTTTTACTGCTTCTCATCACATACCGTAAATAACCAATTTTATAATCTTGAGCCGATAAAGCAAAACAGGAAAGTCCAGAATGTTTGTGAAAATCTTCCATCACACATTCGCGTCCAACTGGACATGAAGTGAAGCGTCCGAAACAGGATTTTCTTTGTGTAATAACACCATGTGTTCTTGGGTTATTATGCCGTGTATAGATGTTTGAATCTTGAGTACCATGTCTCCTTACCTGTTGCTCCAGTGCTGCAGATTAGCTTACAGGACTTTGACAGCTGTATTTATGACTGTCTTTTGTCCAGGTGTTAAATTGCTGTCACATTCGACTGAGTGATTTCTAACAGTTTAAAACCCTCTTCCACTTTTCTCTCTTCCGCAGCTGATAAAAGGCCCATATCCATTGTCTGCCATTCTGCCTGACTGTATTTACATTATCTTGTCTTTTGAGGACTTTTTTTTATATTTAGACTATTTAATCTACTTTAAAGGCACTGTTAGCTTTGCTCAAGCTTATGTACTGATAAGATACAGAATTATTACAAGGGTTAGGGTTTACTACAGAGTTGTGATTAATGTTTTTCTCATAAGATTCAAATAACAAGTATTGGCTTATCTCCTATATCCATTTAAAGGAGTGCTTCATGACTTTTGTTCAACCCAGATAGTTCTAGCAGGGCAGCTAATCGGTTTGGCAGTTTAAATAAGCTTGTTGTATTCAGTGAGGTCAGAGTTGCTTAGTGTGGGTGAATGGGTCAGTTTTAATCTAGTGTAGAGATAACCAAATGCTGGGATTTTACTTAGCACAGTGAGAAAGAAAGAAATGATTAATAAGAAGAAAGTAGTATGTATTAGAGATGTATATGTTATATTAAGTTAGCTTTGTTTTATTTATAACTATAATGTTTTTAATAATTATAATGAATTTTTCTATAATTAATTTTTGCACAGGAATTTAGTACGGGATTATTTTTAATCACACTATTAGTGTCATTCAGTTAAGGATGGGTTTTCATTCTGAGTCTGGTTACTTTGAGGGGGTTCCTCCTCTTGTCATCTCAGGGAGTTTTTCCTTGCCAGTGTCACAGCTGGCTTGCTCATCAGGGATAAAATGTATATAAATGTATAATCCTAATCCTTGTAAATGTGTTATATTTTTGCTATGTCTACTGTTAAACACACTATACAACTAAGTTAAATTGAATAGAATTTGATCATAATTACAACGTGGAATTCTCTGAATCTGTCAGACCAATGGGTGAACAAATAACTACTTGTTTGTGGTCACCCCAGAGATATGTGGCTTCAAAAAGAAAAAAAAATGCTCTATGTTGATGTATTACAAACCAAAAACAGGCTATGTTTAGTCATGTTTCACAGTAATGCATTACTCATTCTGAATCACACACAGTGGCTTATGGGTGATCTGGCCAATGGTTAAATGGGATTTTATTACGCAGATAAACTATTGAGCTTGAATGACAGTTGTTTGTTTCATAATCAGAATTTGCAGGTATGAGGAAATATTAGAGCCAGAATTAAGTAATATACTTTATGTGCAATACATACCATAGGCAAAAGCATAAGCCAAGAGACTTGCTGGGGGTTTACTGAGGACGCAAACATAATGTGCTAAATTATACTTGTTTGTTTTAATTAGTCTGCATTAATCTTACATATCGGCTAGCTGACTAGATAGATGTAGGTTACACTGTATTATCTACCACCTATTATCCTAAACTGTATTAGCTACCACCTATTATCCTACACTGTATTATCTACCACCTATTATCCTACACTGTATTATCTACCACCTATTATCCTACACTGTATTAGCTACCACCTATTAGCCTAAACTGTATTAGCTACCACCTATTATCCTACACTGTATTA